>NQII01005791.1:119224-165489 GCA_002778355.1 Clitarchus hookeri
ATCGAACATGTTCTTCAACTTAGTCCATAATTCTGCCGAGCTCCTGGTATTCTTGATATGCACATACAGCGCGGAATCGATCGTTAAAATTAACTTTGCCTTCGTCTTGGCGTCATCGGCCGGCTTCAATTCGACGTCAGGCACCGCCATGATGTAGTGTTCCATGCCTTCTAACACCAACAAATTTTGCGCTGCGAAACTCCACTCGTCATAGTTTTCCCTGCCTTTTAGTTTAGGCACACTCGCAATATAGCTCGAGGTCATGTTTCAGCGAATTGACGTTACACTATTTCAACTTTTAAACCGATAAAATCACGTAAAAAAAAAGGCTGGGCCCATAACCTGATAGAAACACGTCAAGCTTCCGCAACAGACTGACTTATTTGTTCCTTTTTAGCACATACATAGTTACAGTTCAATATAGATGGCGCCACTAGACGTATTTATTTTGATACCAACTACGGAATACCAACAATATATCTGCAGGAATTTGTGGTCATCAGGCTAAAGGGGAAAAAGTCTATCGGCCAAGGGATATACCTGCCATTGTACCTTAAATGTTGGCATGATACCACGCTCGACTATTTGAGTACTCATGAATGGGATCATCTGGAACCCGTAGTTATAGAGACATAGGGGAACCCGAGACACAAGGGGCTACCGGGGCAGAATGAAGTTCGAAGTTTTTCGGTGTCGAGGAGGTGCTGCCAGCGAGAGGCAATAAGTAGAACTTGACCAATCTGTTTCTGCTCATCTACGGCAGCCCTGTTAGTCTAGTTTTCTCGAACGACGGTGCGTGAAGTTTTCGTTGTGTGATTTTTTGCTCCTAAATTCTAACCTAAATCATGTCCCTGGGGCGGTACGGGTGGGGCGGAATGTCTGCCATGCAATGTTTTTAACAACGAGATCGTTTTAAGTTCTCTCTTAATTTTTCTTTCTTTCAATTTTAGATGGTTCGAGACTATAAGAAAAAAACAAATAGGCAATCATGGACTACTGAGGCAGTGAACAATGCTGTCGAGGTGGTTATTTCGGTCCAATCAGGGTTGTTGAATGCTTCGAACCAATATGATGTTCCCTTGTCTAATCTGGAAAGATATGCTAAAAAAAAGAAAGGAAAACCCTGACTACAAGATTTCTAAAATGGCTGGAAAATTAAACACTTATTTACGGAAGAGCAGGAACTTGAGCTCGTTAACTACTTAAACACTATGGAGGCTAGGTTATTCGGTCTAACAACGAAAGACTTGCGTGGCTTAGCTTATCAGTTAGCTGTAAGAAATAGCATTGGTCATAGAATTCAAAATTGAATCGCAGGCCAAGATTGGGTCAATGGATTCCTTAAGAGATTCCCTACTTTACCTGTTCGTAAACCCGAAGCAACATCTGGTGCAAGAGCCATGGGCTTTAATGAATTTGAGGTAGATAGTTTTTTTTTTCGTTGTTAACGAATTTACTCGACAAGCACAAACTAACGGCTTCTCAAATATTTTATTGCGATGAAACGGGCTTTTCAGTGAACCCGAAAAACCAACCAAATATTATAGCTTGCAAAGGAAAACATCAAGTCGGACAGTTAATATCGGAAAAAAAGGGGCGAAACTGTAACCTGCCTTATTTGTATGTCGGCAAGCGGAGCTTACATGCCCCCAATGCTCATTTATCCTCGAAAGAAGAAGCAGAAAGAATTTGAGTAAGGATTGTCACCAGGAGGTTAGGCTGAGGTGCGCAGCATTGGATGGATGACTTGTATGGTTTAGAAAATTTGTGGAATTTTCTAAGGCATCAAAAGACTTCCCGGTTATTCTTATGTCAGATGGCCTTTCATCACATACCAAGAACCTTGAGATTATAGACTACGTGAGGGAGAGTGACATTTCGTTGCTATGTCTACCACCACAGTGTTCTCAGAGACTTCAGCCACTTGATGTTTCTTTTATGAAGCCTTTAAGTCTTCATTACAGCTATGATCTTCGAAAATGGCTACGAAGTAACCCAGGGAAAGTCGTAACTCTCTTTCAAATTTAAACGCTTTTTGGATCAACTTTTATTTAAAGCACAACAATGAAAACTGCTATTGATGGTTTACAAGCTACGGGAATATGGCTAACTAACCCATCCATATTCACCGACGCCGATTTTCTCCCAGCCTACACAACTGACATTGGACTTGGTAGGCCTTCAAGTGAAGAGGTGATCATAAGGAGCTGAACAATTGGAATTACCTTCACCTAGCACACCAGTTAAAAAATACATTCCTATCAGGCTGGATGATAAAGCTATCGAGGTTTCAGCCAACTCTAATGATGACACGCAGACTAAGAAGGTCCGATTTATTGAGGCTAATAGTGCCTCTCCTGGGTGCTCTTGGATGACAACTGACAACAGGGACTCTTCATTCCATGTTTCACATGAAATTCTAATGACTATCCCAAAAGTTAAAGAAAGTGCTAAGAGGACGAATCGGAAGTGGGGGAAGAATGCTGACCTAACAGATTCACCATACAAAAAAGAGTTAGAAGCCGCTATTAAGGAAAAAGAGGAAATGAACTTTGCCAAAGAAGAAAGAGCAAGGATACAACTATTGAAGAAAGAGAATAAAATTAAGAATGGAAGAAACAAATGAAAGTGCCTGAAGATAAATGGAAAAATGAAGGAGCTGAAGAGAGAACCCAAAACTAATGAGAGTGATTCTGAGGATTGTTCTGACTGTGAATGTTTATATTGCGGTGAATTTTACTCAAAGTCAGTTAAAGGTTGGGTCGCTTGTTCCTTGTGCAAAAAATGGGCACACAATTCCTGTGCGGCAATAGACAGCGAAGATGATGAGGCTGTCCTAGTGTGTGCATTTTGTAAATAGGCTTAAGAAAAGGACACAATCAATGAAAACTGTAGATAAACCTTTATAGTCACTTAAAGTATATAAATATAGAGCAAACTCATTATTTTTGCACTTCCACTAGTTTTATACGCTTTTATAATTACTTGTCATTACCATGCCGTTCTGCCCCATGCCCGGGGTAGAACAGGGCACATGACACCATTTTCTTTTTTTTTAAAAATAAAATATTGTTCTTTTGTTTTCTTACAATATTATTGTATTTTTTGTGATTGTAACATTATAATGTGCTCATAGAAAAATTTTCCGTTCTCTTAGTTAATTAATTTTTATTTTGAAAACATATTTTCAACTTGGTACCCCGTTCTGCCCTGGGTTCCCCTCTGTGCCTCAAAAATGCTTTACCTGTTTCACAAAACTTTACATAACTTTTAAAGCATTGGTGGCAATTGTATGCTGTAAATGACATATCTTATTTACGTTAAACATATTTAATTATTTACTTATTTATTTTCATAAAAATTTAGTTCTTTATGGTTAGAAAAGAGTGAATTTTAGGTTTGTTTTACTGCATAATTAAAAATGTAGATACGCCTATTACNTACTTGTCATTACCATGCCGTTCTGCCCCATGCCCGGGGTAGAACAGGGCACATGACACCATTTTCTTTTTTTTTTTAAATAAAATATTGTTCTTTTGTTTTCTTACAATATTATTGTATTTTTTGTGATTGTAACATTATAATGTGCTCATAGAAAAATTTTCCGTTCTCTTAGTTAATCCATTTTTATTTTTAAAACATATTTTCAACTTGGTACCCCGTTCTGCCCTGGGTTCCCCTCTGTGCCTCAAAAATGCTTTACCTGTTTCACAAAACTTTACATAACTTTTAAAGCATTGGTGGCAATTGTATGCTGTAAATGACATATCTTATTTACGTTAAACATATTTAATTATTTACTTATTTATTTTGATAAAACTTAAGTTCTTTATGGTTAGAAAAGAGTGAATTTTAGGTTTGTTTTACTGCATAATTAAAAATGTAGATACGCCTATTACAACTTTCTTACTTGCTACCACTGACTGTTTGTAGATCATTTAATTTTACAAAATAATTTCGTTCAGGATTTCGTTATATCCTCTAAAGAATTAGGCAGCATTTTTCATGAGAGTGCGCTGATGGCAAACATTTTTCCCGACTTGATTCACTCATACCGTTAACACTCAGTTCCTATTAGTGCTAGGGCAGTTTTAAAAAAAACCGCAAACCTTCCTCGATATATACAGATTATAACAGTAAAATCCGCATCCAAATCCTTTCAGTGGTTATCGGGATTAGTGCAGTCATACAGAGAGAAGGGCCCGCGCCAGGGACTTCCTTTTATACTATGTATTGATTAACTCTCGAGTTGAGGGAAATGAATTTCCGAACCTTTCCGGTTGAACGATGCATGCATCCAGCACCTTCTTTATACGCCACGCAACATATGTTTTCGCAGTCAGTTTGGACATTAAAATATGTGGAAGTCTCTTCAATTCTTCCTGCCTCTGCGCATTTTAAATATAGACTTGGTATATTATCCTTGCAGCTGCGCCCCCTTTGTGCTGGTCGATGGCCACCAAATCTTCCACCACTTCTTCTTTCATGCTCTCAATCTTTTGCCCAAGAAGCGACAGGCCCCTGCGAACAACGCTGATGTGAGCTTCCATTAGCTGATTTCCATCTTTACCATCGGAGTGTAGACCATTTCCATACTTGGAAATTGTATTGTGACTCGTGGCCAGAGTCTTACTATAAATTGATCAAAGCCACACCTGTACCTTCTCTTATGTACTGGCGAATCCTTATCAATCACAAATATGATGCACTGCTCATTCCAGCACAAAGAACACATATCCTTAAATTCTGTGAACGTCAGGTCTGNCATATCCTTAAATTCTGTGAACGTCAGGTCTGTATTGATGTGGTCGTCGTACACTGGAAGCAAGTTCGCATCGTACATGCGAAACAACATAAGGAAATTCGCAATATCATGTAGCAACTATTTTGACATGCTGGAATAAGTTTGGTTTAAGTACACACAGTCAACATTCGCATGCCGTCCCATGCTTAAGTACTGCTGGAATAAAGTCTGTTTCTCACATGCCACATCGTCTAAAATAAACACCGAGTTTGGCAATGCTTCGCTCGGTGACGCGAATGCTTTATTATCTCTGCAAGGGAAATAGCATAGGCCTTCCACAACCTGCAGTACTCATGTCAGATGCTGGTATTTCAGTTGATGGAAAGATTTGGAGTAGTGGTACAAATTCTCAACCCTTAGACCATTCCGTTCCTCGAAAAGACTGAGAAGCACACACGTCTTACCGCAACTGGATTGCCCACAAATTAGTCCTCTAATGATATTGGGTAACAGTGTGCTGTGCCGTGAATTTTGTGAGGTTTGNAACTGGATTGCCCACAAATTAGTCCTCTAATGATATTGGGTAACAGTGTGCTGTGCCGTGAATTTTGTGAGGTTTGGACATCTTCCTCAGATCTGCGTATGTGAAGAGTAACATCTTGCTTGATAATATGTATGTTACCACTACTATTATATGGAGATATTGTGGAGCATGTGGAGCAGGTGGAGAGATTTTGGAGCATGCAGAGCATGTGGAGGAGGTGGAGCGACTGTGGAGCAGGTGAAACGATTGTGGAGCAAGCGGAGATTGCACAGAATCAGAGCTACAAATTTTTCAACGTCTCCTTAAAGCATACCACCAAGTAAACTGCCTCTGGCAGATTTTGCAATCATATGTCAAACTTGAAATTTTCATTCTGTATGTCATTATTTCATATCGTTGTGAATTCCGCAAAGCTGTAAATACTTTTACGCAGATACGACAAAGAAGATGTTTCATTTGCACTTTATGTCTGTAATGTTCCAAATCTAGAATGATACTGAAACGNAACTGGATTGCCCACAAATTAGTCCTCTAATGATATTGGGTAACAGTGTGCTGTGCCGTGAATTTTGTGAGGTTTCGACATCTTCCTCAGATCTGCGTATGTGAAGAGTAACATCTTGCTTGATAATATGTATGTTACCACTACTATTATATGGAGATATTGTGGAGCATGTGGAGCAGGTGGAGAGATTTTGGAGCATGCAGAGCATGTGGAGGAGGTGGAGCGACTGTGGAGCAGATGCATCGATAGTGGAGCAAGCGAAAATTGCACAGAATCAGAGATACAAATTTTTCAACGTCTCCTTAAAGCATACCACCAAGTAAACTGCCTCTGGCAGATTTTGCAATCATATGTCAAACTTGAAATTTTCATTCTGTATGTCATTATTTCATATCGTTGTGAATTCCGCAAAGCTGTAAATACTTTTCCGCAGATACGACAAAGAAGATGTTTCATTTGCACTTTATGTCTGTAATGTTCCAAATCTAGAATGATACTGAAACGNCGCAGATACGACAAAGAAGATGTTTCATTTGCACTTTATGTCTGTAATGTTCCAAATCTAGAATGATACTGAAACGAAAACATATAAAGATCGGGTATATATTCGTTCTAAGAGCAGTAGTGTGTGATGACTCGTAGAAGATATATATATATCTGATATACTGATCAACAATCTACCTCTCGTGCTGTATATTTTCAGATACAGGTTCTATAATTTGGGAACCAAGCTAGCTGAAGGGTGGCGCATGTCAATACAGGTATTAGCATGCTCGTCAAGGCATGCAAGCAACACGACATTGCTTACACCCTGAACAAGGATATGTATACCCAACACCAGGCAGACAAGATACATACACAGAAGGCCGACGAGATAAGAAAATCCTGAGATATGTGAAATGTGCCCCGAACGAACATAAGCAATTGGAGGATAACCACTGTCACAACCATAAACTGGAGGCTTTTGCCATGGGTTAAAAAATGGCCAATGACTTTACATATGACGGCCCTGCCGAGAAGGAAGTGCGGGAAAGAAAAGTAATTGCAGCTGGAGGAGGTGCTAACGAAATCGCTACCAAAACGACTTCTCGCAAACGTTTATTTGGAACTGTATGCATGCAAATAGAAATACCTCATTTTCGCAGTATGTTCATACGAGATGCTATGTCCCTTAAACGCAAACATGCCGAATGAGACGTAATCAACCTGGACATGACAGCTGGACCAAGTGCGAACTGGGTAACCTATGTAAAGTGTGGCAAACGTGCGGTATACTACGACAGTTTGTGGAATTTGCGTCCAACACTCGAACTGCGACTGTACCTGAAAAATTACAAAGTGACTTAGAACTACGAGATGGAGCAGATGCCAAAATAATAGGCGAATAATTATTCATTAACATTTTTCATAAAAGTGTATTCGCACCTATATTCTCCAGTCAATATGCCGGTGTCAATCATTCTGAGTGGTAAGACATCCGAGCTGAGGGCGATGCTTCACCCGCCCTTGGAGCTTGAAGGGGAGTGATTCGTCGGACTTACGGATTTTTAATCTTACAACTCCATATCCAACATAGAAGAAAACATGAACTCTGCATTCCGGTACATAGTGGTAGGGGACGCGAAGGAAATCTGCATTCGCTCCGGCGCATACTAACTGAAGGACGTCGCAAATTCCATCAAGAAATCTGTGCCATTGGAAGTGACATTCGAACTACGAGGTAATCCAAAAATGCTGAAGGCAGAAATAGTTTGCAGTTCTGATATTGATTTCACTGAACCAGATACCATCGGGCCAATGCTGGGGATTGAGACGTGAATGTACGAACCTGGTGAAACACACGAATCCTCGCGAACAGTGAACATATTTCCGGAGAATGTGATACACATAAACTGTAATTTAGCGAGCAGCTGCTACGACAATGGTAAAACAAGTAATATGCTGCTCGAGTTCGCGCCGACGGCCCCACCAGGTTATTAACTGGCCGAATTTCTGAAAAGCATANAACAAGTAATATGCTGCTCGAGTTCGCGCCGACGGCCCCACCAGGTTATTAACTGGCCGAATTTCTGAAAAGCATCATTTACATTCCCATGATCGCGAAGAGCGCGCTCAAAGTGGACGAGAGGATCATTGATCAGGAAGATAAACAGACAGNATTTACATTCCCATGATCGCGAAGAGCGCGCTCAAAGTGGACGAGAGGATCATTGATCAGGAAGATAAACAGACAGGCTTCAGAAACGAAGAAATCACTTTGTATCTGCACCTGAAACGATGGTATTGAGTTTCGCGAGACGAACCATGGATAAAGTCGAGCGCAGCACCAATCCCGGGACCAGTAGAGTTCGAGACATCGGTGTGCAAACACGTACAAATGGCAGTTTCTATGTAGCTTGGGGTTTAAAGTGAACATGCATTGAAGACGACAACGTATAGAACGTGACCCAATGGGGGGAATTTGACGACAGAGTCAACAAGTTTGAGATGAAATGCTACCAGCTCTATCTGACCAGCCTCTACGCCTCCGGCTTAGATGTTTGAATCGTGATACAGCTTCAAGATATTTACACTCTGGTTTCGCAATCATCCCTGCACATCCGAGGTATGCTCACGAAAGAGGATAGGACCTACCCCACCACCATTGTGTTAATTCACAGCGGTATACTCCACCTTTTCGAATGAGTAATGTACCAACTTAACGGTGTTACTATTGACGAAATGGGAGATGTGGGCATAACGATTACCATAGAAAACACCTCTCGCTCACGCCTAACAATCTCGACATGGAAAAAATGACAGGCTGGAGAATGAATGATGACTACACAGTTCCCATCTTCGCAGAAGGTAAGTTCGAGGCGAGCATGCCACTATAGATGTTACCTGGTTTCGCGGAAGATTATACGAATATATAATAGGAGCCCAGCAAGAACTGGTGATAATTCTAGCCACCTCGCATCTTGATGCAGTGTATGGAACCAAAGAAAACCCATAGCCTGTTGCTGTAACACTGACCAACATGGAGTGGTTCCTTCCCCCAAGTGACTCCGAGCACCCGTGAATGCATGAAGCTTCTGNCTATAGATGTTACCTGGTTTCGCGGAAGATTATAGGAATATATAATAGGAGCCCAGCAAGAACTGGTGATAATTCTAGCCACCTCGCATCTTGATGCAGTGTATGGAACCAAAGAAAACCCATAGCCTGTCGCTGTAACACTGACCAACATGGAGTGGTTCCTTCCCCCAAGTGACTCCGAGCACCCGTGAATGCATGAAGCTTCTGNGCTGTAACACTGACCAACATGGAGTGGTTCCTTCCCCCAAGTGACTCCGAGCACCCGTGAATGCATGAAGCTTCTGAACTACATCAAGGAAGTAAACGAGAAAACGTCTTCAAGCACGGAGAAAACTCACTATGTCGTACTGGAACTTCAAACTAACAAGCAACACAACATCTCGTCAGACAAATCGACCATCGACCATTGCAATGCCCATAACGCAAAATTNTTCAAACTAACAAGCAACACAACATCTCGTCAGACAAATCGACCATCGACCATTGCAATGCCCATAACGCAAAATTATCTTTTAATAGCGAAATATATCCATATTTGTATTTGAACACCTCCTTCGACCAAGAAGGATTTATGTTGCCGNATTATCTTTTAATAGCGAAATATATCCATATTTGTATTTGAACACCTCCTTCGACCAAGAAGGATTTATGTTGCCGTATTATTTGCGTACTTAGTTTTAAGCTTTCTTAAATGGGCGCGAGTCCTAATCCTTCCTGAGTGTAGAAAGATTCCGTGAAACAGCACCATTGATGGTCTTCGACATGTCCAAACCAAATGAGCGAGTTTAAAATAGCGTGATGGGTTGTCGTATAGAAATTATTTAAAAAAGAGGTTGTGCCTGAGAATACTGCTGTGTGCTGTTTGATTTTGCACAACAGAGTAGTGAGCTACGATTGCCCTTCTGGGCTAGTGAACTTGATAAGCAAAGCATATATAAACATAATGATCACTGCTTCTCACCTCAGTTTGTATCAGAAAGTACTTTATTTTCCAAGGCTTCCGGAGCCCGAGTGACTACATGATCAAGGAGATCGCAGTGACCTACGACGATGATGGCAAAAAGTGCATGCACTCCTTCTGCCCCACTTATTCGTTGAAACAATTGGACGATAAAAGCATAATACGAACGACTGGCTGACCAAGAACCACAACGGACTGGAGTGGGACAACTGCAAGATTCCATAACACCAAGTGGGAAATAAGCTGTGAGACCTTCCGATGCAGTATCTGCAAGGACTTGTTAACGTGGCAGGCCTCGAGAAGAAAATATGTTTAAGTGACTTGTGCAAAAATGAAGAGTTGAAATCATCGAAATACAGTTCGAGTACAGCTGTCCTTCGGTGCATAAGTGGACGAAACTTTACTATGATCAGCAGCGACACATATGCGACAGGTTAGAACCTGACTGGACATGAATGTGGAGGAACGCACAGCTGCTGCTGCGNGCAAATGGTGTGCCTCGTCCTTTGAACGTGAATCGACGAGTTACGACCAGACACGAAGTCACCCTAATCATCATCCGTATTATATGTAAGTGGGAACAATCGACGAGCTCGTTTAGTTGGATTGTCCGGGATCATCGGACTGCATAGTGTTCCACGTGATGCTGCAGATGTTGCTGCCTTGCACCATCGTCTAAATCATCGCTCCGGCCCAGACGCCTGCTACCATCCAAATGCCGGACTGAGCCATGAAGCTACCCAATGTGGGAAATGTACCTTCCCAGCATCCCAGGCCCAAGAAGGATGCTGCCAGCCAGGCGACCGGACGCTGCAGAGTACAACATAGGCGCCAGACACTCACGATGAGAAACGTCTGTGTTATTTTTGCGAGTAACGAACAGTACAAAAGAATATGGCATAAGATTTTGTTGAATCCAGCAAATGGAAAGAAAATATGCATGTCCTGATTACATAAGAAATAGAAGATAACAAATAATGTGTGATCAAGAATCTTTTTTTCAAATTTAAAAGTGACCTTTACATATGTCAGCATTTTTGGATAATGTTTAACGTTAGTATTTAAAAATGAAACTTGGATATTATGAACAGCATTATTATAAACAGGTAATTGCAAATTGTTTATCTGGAATTTGGAATTTCGTTCACAGGTAATGTTTGTAGAAAAGGCATTCTGTTTACACTATGCTCTTTTCAAAAACATTCTAGCTTTGCTCAACTGTTACTCTATGTAACTATACGCTAGGATTAGGGTTTTGGAACGACACTCACGTAATTCGATCTTCTTCAACTCCTGGGAAGCGACCCCGATGATGTAGGGCACTGGAAGGAGACGGCCAGCTTTGAGAAGGTTCTCTGGGGTGTCTGGAAGGAAGACTTCGTTACCCTCCTGCACTTTGGCGTCCACAACTGGATACTTGCTGAGCGCCACTGTGGCTCCATCCTGTGGGAAACGAAATAATCGCACAGTCCCGGGGAACTACCTATGTTCACTAGACGATTGATGAGTGCCAACAACATAACTCACAAGATAAAATCTCATGTTGTGGTCAGTATGATTGGTACTATCTACATTGCCTTAGAAGTTGCCACGGACTATGCTAATTGACTGGCTGTAGCAATGAGAGAAACCTTCATTTATTTTGAACACTGTTGGGGATCTTTCAGGCAATCTGACTCATACAGACATGAGGTCTACCTTTATTTACAATGAAGGGCTCTTGATTACAAGTGATGATTTTACTCACAGCCTCCGTGCGTGCCAACTCCTGTGCGGTCACCAGGTCCTCTGGAGCTGCCTGCCTCAGAAAGTTGACGAGAGCATCGCGGTTTGGAGCGTTGTAGCCCAGCACCTCGGCCAGGCGGTACGCCCCTCTTGTCTGGTTGTAGTCCGCCCTCGCCATCAGCGACGATACACTCTTGCTGATGGCGCGCCGGAATAGCCCTGGGTACATGATTTTATATGCTTATTGACATATGCATGAGGTTATGGTTATGTGTGCCTCAAATAAAAACCACCGAACCAATTTCGGTCGGACAGAGTTTTTCAACATCTATACAATATTCAGAATCTGAACATGATGTAAAAAAAATTAACATCAACTATCGTTAAAATTAATTATCAAAGTTAAATATTTCATAATACTTACTCAAATTTTAGTTTCTTTACGAGAGTAAACTACAACAGCTGTTCAACAGTAATAACATCAGTCTGCCATATAACACCCTCATATGTAACAAAAGTCGCCGACAAATAATACCACGAACATTGATGTGATTTCTATAGCTATAAGAAGAGGCATGACTATTATAAGTGATACAAAAAAAATACAGAGACTGTTATATAATTCACAACCAGGATTAGCATTCATACTTTGCAAACAGATTCTTTCCCAAAAACACAGCAATCAGTGCGACTTAAGTAATACAATTCCCTTTTACAGTCATTAGAAACACCTTTATACATCGTACTGTTAATATCGGTTTAGCGATGAAATATGACAGTTTTGCTAGAAATTGGTGTATAATTATTGAGGAACACGCACCGCACAGAAGACGAAAAACAGCTTCCTGCATCTATATAGTATTCCATTTAATCTACTAGTCCAAAACATTGTAAGTAGGATGCAAAGTGAAAACCAACTGTTATATGAGAACCGTATTTGCATGGTGCAATGCTTATAAAATCTGTTATGGTGAATTCATAGACTTCACACTGCTTACACTGGAACAGTTAATATTTGCTCAGTTTATGTTTGAATTGGTTTAAATAGATTTTATTGACACTATTGCTACTGGTTTTTTGCCAGTTCGGTTCCATCAGTGGTGAATAACGTGATAAAGTATTAAATAACGCATGACTAAAAGTGCTTTAAGTCTACCTTGCAATGAAATAAATTCGAGAAATTCTCGTTTCTACAATAACCCTTCTTTCTTGATCATAACAAGGTTTGCTCCCGGATTTTCGCACGTGGAAATCGTGCTGGACGATGAAACTGATCAGCTAGTTTCCTCGAAGATCTCCCGTTCCCTCCTTACATCTCAGGGCTGCTCCACACTCACCTCGCTTCACCCTAATCAGCTCTGAAAACCTCGATGTTAAGGGCAGCCCAATTCTCTCCCCGCCATTTGCTTAGAACAAGGCTAGGAAATACCAGAACTCAATTGCAATAAAGCTGAGGCGTGAAGACAAGTGGTATGATTCAACAACTAATAAATGTTAAGAGTCACACGACAGTCTCCTTGAACATGAGAGCAGAACTCGTGACCTCCTGCCATGTGCAGGGAACGCCACAGATATTCACACATTGCAGAAGCCAACAGAGAAAGTTTAAAAAACGACCTTTTGCCATAGGAGACATGAGCAGCAGTTCCACGCTCCAACCACCAGAGCTGATGCCGAATACTGTGACGTGACGTGGGTCACCTCCAAAGCGGGCGATGTTCCTCTGGATCCAGCGCAGAGCGAGAACCTGGTCCTTCAAACCGGCGTTGCTGGACATCTCTGGGTGCTCCACGTTCATGAAGCCTGCACGAACACACGCACACTTATGTCCCCTACTTTACATCTTCTTTTCAAACTTTCCAGTCGTAAACTATCATCAGAGGTCCTTGATGTTTGTGTATATTCCGTTCATGGTTACTTCCAAGTTTTTCTGAAGCCCTGCTTCAATTCTGCTTACAGAATATTCCTCCACTTCATGGAAACAATGCTTAACCGACTCTAGAAAATAACACCAAAGGGACAATTCATCGAATTCGTGCCCACTAATTTGTAATAATATTTCACATACAAACTATTGATTACTATATATTACCGACACAAATGTTTTTTCTCTGTTTTTATTAAAATTAATTATAAACCTAATATAATTAGATATAAAATAAAGGAACATTTCAATTGATCAGAAACTAAGGTGATTTTATGTAATCAGAAGTATTAAAAGTGTGTGATACACTGCATATTTAGGAAACAACCAAAAATGTTGTGCATATTGTGATTTTTCAAAGGCTTGATCAAAAAGTGTGAAGAAACTGCTAATAGATTATATTCTGCCATTGTAAGGGTAAAACTTTGACGAGTGATGTAATTAGGTATTAGAGCAGCGCTGTCCCACCCNTCAGTTTAGAGAGACACATGCCGATTGTAATCACCACAGAGAAAGGTCAAGCCGAAGTAGGAGCGTGTGCGGGCCATTACACGTGTCTTGCTGCGTAGGCCGCCCACCCACATCCCACCTCCCCCTACCAAAGCCAAGTAAAATTTGTGAGCGCCGGAAAATCACGAGATAGTCAGGGGTTGTTTGTCTGAAGTCAGAAAACACGCACCGCGGAAGAAATAGCTGACAAGCTGGAAAGTGGTGCCGAGAACACACCCTCTCCCCTAGCTAACCGCGGGACAATGTGGACACGCACCGCGGTGTAATAGCTGACAAGCTTTGAAAGGACACCACGTACCCCCTCTCCCAACAAGAGAGACGCGTGCAAAAAATTAGGGAGAGAGGCTAGAAATGATATAAGCCTCTTTGCGTGCAGGTTGCTGTTCCGTTGTAGATTACCGCACCGAGAGGTTAGTCTGCATCAGTGATCAGTTGAAAGTCAGTTGCGCAGAGAGCGGCCGGGGGATATAGGACCCCTGGCCACAGCAGTATGTGAGTAGGGACGATCAGACAGTTAATTATTACGGGACAAAGAGAGCAGTACATCAGTAGAGCCGGAGAGCTCGTCAGTAGTGCACAGAGAGAGTTAGGCCGGGAGATGGGAACTCGGTCACGTCCATCAGTCGAAGTAACGAGCAGCAGGTAGCACGGGAGTTCGGTACTGCCACCCCGGAACGCGCAGGAAGGTAGTCAGTCGCGACATTAAGGGGTCAGCCAAATCGGGACACAAGACGCAGGGCCGAATCAGAGACAGTTACCAGAGTCACGTCGGACGAGTAGTTTCACGACGTCGGGACGAGAGTTAGCCAACCAGTTACTGCATAAGTCAGTTAGTTTCCAGTAAGTCAGTTGCAACGCACCAAGAAGGCAGAGTCGAGTGTTGAACTTCACCAAGAAGTGTTATGTCGAGCAAGTGGGTTTGTTCAGTGCAGCCTGTAGCTGCGAAGAACATGTGGGACACACACACATGGTCCCTCGCTGGGATGTGGTAGGGTAGATAGCAGTCAGTTCCTACCCTATGCCGAGAACGGGAGAGAGTGGAGAGCTCCACCGAGGGGCGCCACATCGAGAGGAAGCCAGCTGTGTGCAACAAGCCAACCACAGAGGGCCTGTAACAGGGCCAACCATTTCACCAGACCTCATCAACAGCTGGAACAACTACCACACAACATGTGCAGATAAGTAACCCCGTCGTCACTCAGGGACCTGTCTTGACACCTAATGCCCCTACAACATCAGAAATGTAACCAGAACATTGTAACAAGCCCTTCAGGCCTTGAACTCGCAGGGCGTTAAAGTATGTGTAAATTCCCGCAAAAGTGCCGGGAATGTAGTATAAGGAAATTCCCGTACAATAAACCTGTTACAATCTCAGAGGTCGAGATGAAGTCATTGTGTGATATACCATCAACCTTCAAGGCACCTTATAGTCTGTGCCTGGAGGAATTAACTCATACCCTATGAACCACTCTGTGTGCCACAGGTGGGGGATAGCGTCAACTTCAATAATTTTTACTCGTGTGTTCCTTTCACGAGTGGATCACAGTTGTTTGGGCACATCCTGAACTACTCTAAAACCATAAATAAATAGGAAGTTATATTGTGACCATATCACGTTATTGTCGGCTATCTTCGTTATGCAATCTTGCACAAAGTTAATGCCACACACACAGTCCCGAAAAGAGGGCAGCACACTGTTTATGAAGCTATTTTCAATAAACAAAGAAAAAATTTCGAAAGTCTAAACCAGTCTGACAATCCGCCAAGGTAGGACTAAAATGTTCGTCCAGCCGACTAGTTAAAGTGGTGGAAGATTATCAGCAACCTGATGGTAAACTCCACCAACCAACCAAGTCTCAACCAATCACAATCAAGGGGCGAAGTTCCAGAAGAAGTTATGCGAAAAGAGTGTACGTTTCTCTGAAGTGAGGGAAGACCGCAATCGGCGGGCTATCAGAGGTATGTACGTCTTCCTCTCTCCCTGGGCGGCAAGCGGGCGGATACGATTCAGAGGTTGGGTAAGTCCCTTCCCTAATCATCCTTCTAGAGGCCGCGATGGCTGAGTGGTTTAATTTCTCACCTTCCACCAAGGCGAAACTAGTTCAATCCCCGGCCAGGTCACTGCGGATTTTCGGAATTTGGATTCGTGCCAGACGATGTCGCTGGTAGGCGAGTTTTCTCGAAGATGTCCGGTTTCCTCCGCCCTTGCATTCCAGCGCTACTCCATTCTCCCCTCATCAGATCTCAATTCATCGTTGTTAATCTCCATGTAAATCTCTAAACTCAATTCATTATCCTTTTGAGACTTCCCTCTGGCCCGTATTCTCTTTAGACTTAGGCTTCTTTTGGTATAATAAGTATACATATGTCTTTTTAATGTTGCAAATTCTCGTAATTAATTTTAAATGATTTCTTCCTCCTTATTCTAAGCTTATTCTATCACTTGACCTAGCAAACTGATCTTAAAAAGGGGGACATAACAATGTACTACCACGTCGAATCAAAAAAAAGAAAAATTCTCTCATCATGACAATAGCAACGAGTAAACATCTATGGCCCGAGAATGTAACTAACCAAAAAGACTGGGCTGCTACCAAGTAAATGTAAAAAACTCACGTTACTCCAACTAGCATTATTATTAAATAGGAAAAGTTCGTATTTTTAATCACGAGGAGCCAAAACTCCCCAGTACCATGTACAAAGTCAAACTATATACCTTATGTGATGAGTTCCCAAACTTAAGTACACTTGGCCGTTTTTTTCAGAAAACACAAAATGCTTGGATCTCTCAATCAAAAATGAATGTGTGAAATTATGTGACATCAAATGCAAACATTGGTCGAATATAACCAATTTGAAACAAAATAATCTATGTTTTTCACGTTTGTTGAAATACAAACATATTAAAATCTTCATATTTTAAGTTAGGTTACAAAAGAGTCCATGTATAGAGTTTTGAGCCCAAATTGTTAGCATGTATGTAATTTAGATCTGTTGCAGTGTAAAAATCGTAGAAGGGGGAGGCAGAAATATGGATGACATAAATGTATGAAACTTCAGAAAAAACTGATAATTTATTTCACTCAGAGGCATACAAATGTATAAGGTTTTTACTCCTCATGGCGATTTTCCATGTATGAAGTTGTAGAACAAAATTACGGCCTAAAATATACAGTTTTAAAATAAAATCCATATTTTAAACCTTAAACAAGAAATGAAAGAGTTAAGATTTAAATGCTCTGTGTAGTATGGTGCAGGAGTACCATCTGAACTCAATGAAATAGATAAATCATTATTTTTAATTTCTATGCTTACCAAGTTTTGGAACTCACTGCATCACCTATACATATGTATATATATTATTATATATTATNTTTAATTTCTATGCTTACCAAGTTTTGGAACTCACTGCATCACCTATACATATGTATATATATTATTATATATTATATATGATATATATAATGTATAACACTATTACATTTTATAGTCTTAAATCATACTCACTGCCTATTTAGCACGTGGAAGTGTGGAAACTCATCCCAAGTAGCACTGTTGCCAAAAATTGATTGAAATTAGTGTGGGAATTCACATGTCTCACTATTTCCCATGCATATTCATCTGATACACTTAGTAATTCTTTGTTACTGATTTGTAAATGATTTATTTTTCGTTTTACGATGCAAGAAGATGTTTACAACATGTGATGTTTCAAATAAGTTCTACTAGGTTCGCAAGTAAAATAGTTTTCCAATAAGTGTACCAAGTGACCTTCACTGAGATATGAGGTACTTAGAAATTTGACACTAACTGCCGAATTCCAATGGCGCAGTCGGTAGAAGTGCCTCTGGTCTGGGATACGAGAGGTTCTGGATTCGAATCTCTGGTAAGACACTGGTGTTAACTTAAGTTATGCCGTAAGGTAGTCTGTAAGCCATTCCCTGATAAGCATTCAATCATAACATCAGATGACGTTAATAAGCCCTATACAATAAATACAATTGACCCCAGCTGTTAAATTGGCTTATGCTGCTTCAGTAAGAAGCTAGTTTAAGCATTGACCAATTTTCACAGGATCCAGTACATTGCATTCTTGCAGGGTATTTACTAAAACACAGTTTTGGAACGCATAACATACTGCAATACAATTATAAATATTTGTTACATTGAAGTCTAACATGTTTTCAAGGGAATTGGTGGACATTTAATATGCCTTTTTGTAANATTATAAATATTTGTTACATTGAAGTCTAACATGTTTTCAAGGGAATTGGTGGACATTTAATATGCCTTTTTGTAGTTCTCATCATACTATCATACTTACCAAACACTCCTTTCCTGTATTCAAAGGAGACGAAGACTGTCGGGATGTTCATCAAGTTGTCGGGCCCCCAGTAATCTTGGATTCCAGATCCGGCATTGAATCCTCCTCCATGGATCCAAACTATCACGGGCCTCAGCTTGCTCGGGAACAAACTGGCGACCTGCATAGGAACAGCGGGTTGGAATTGGAAACAACTCGTGGTTCAGGACATAAGAGTGTTGAGGCGCCCTATGTCTGGTCTCTCAAAGTACAGCATGAAACACTACTATATTCACTGTGGCCTATTCATAAGTTATTTTCTTTACAGTCAATCGGTGATACAGTGCGTGGAGCATTCAAAATATTAAAATTACTATGTTTGACTTGATGGACGTACTTGGCTGATAACTGATTGNTACAGTGCGTGGAGCATTCAAAATATTAAAATTACTATGTTTGACTTGATGGACGTACTTGGCTGATAACTGATTGAAAACAATTTACGAAAGAGCCTAACTGTATCAAACATAAATGAAGAAACAGATTCGGAAGCTTTCAGGGAATGATGAAACATTGCCTATAAAACGGAGGCGCAGGTAAATAAAAGCAGAGTAATCTTCAAGGGGAGTGTCAAGGAAAGACGAGTAAAAAATAACAAAACCGCTGCTGTATGCACAGAACTACCACTTACAAATTCATCAAATATGAGACTGGCAAATTGCTTGGAGTTCTTATGGTAATCACGGAAGTTTTGGGAATACCATGGAGACAGACCTACCATGGAGACGTACACATCCATGTAGAGGCAGTCTTCAGACAGAGGAACAGTGACGTAATTCACAGCCTCCTGGTAACAGTATGACACGTCACTGGTAGCGTTCCTTACTCCCGTCCACGGCTTTACTGGTCGCGGCGACTGCAACGGCACACGAGCATGGAAGATTACACTGCAGAGCGTAGTTATTACAAAGAACCTGCAAAACTCACGTATAGAGGTATTGACAGCGGTTGAGAGAGAAGAGAGGTAAGTATGGAGCAGCGCCGGAATGAAAGGGCAGCGGAATAGGGAAATAACAGAGGAAACCCACCGACCAGCGGCATCTTCCGGCATGACTTCCACATGGAAAAATGTGCGAGCGATACCGCCGGGAATCGAACTCGGTTTGCCTAGGAGGGAGGCGAGTAGACTGACCACTACACCAACACGGCCCCTCAGTCGGGAGGATCTGGGTTAGATTACCGGTCCGGCCATCCTGATTTCGGTTTTCCACGGTTCCCTGCAATCATTCCGGATGACCGCCCACCCGAATGGTTCCCTACTATAGGCTGTTTACGGTAAACTGAGCACTTTTAAAAGCCCTGCACGATGTGTGTAATACCACGTTATGTAAAATTTAACACTGACCTATACCTTTTCGCTGTTTAGGCTTCAGTTAAGTGAAACTGTGACATTATCAGCAAAGTAAATATTTTGCAAATATGCTATTTTTTACACTAAGAGGCATTAAAAAAAAAAGAAAGCGAAATAAAAAATTTTTAGTTATTACAAATAGTTACGTTACACTTTTAGTTCGACGATAAGACATGGAACACTTTTTCTCCTACGTTACCAACTTTAATGGGTGCATGCCACTCAGTGCGACCTTTAAAATATATGCATGCTGGAGCAGTGCGTTTTTTCTAAGGTTGATTTCAAAAGTACTCACTTTATCGTGAACAGGCCTTACACGCCATAGCCAACTCCTTTCCCATCCCTATTTATTTGAGCGACTTGTCCCGTCTAAAATTACCTTGCAGTCGACGAGACGCCCTGCCTACTTACATACCTACATCTATGTATTGTGTATAATACATTATCATTAGCCGCTTAATGCTGTGGCGTGCTTCTGCAATAGTTAAAAGATAGCATGTGCTTTCTTTAGTGACAGTAGATTGGGCGCAAGTATGTCTCAAATGAGGAACTTCTAAATTATTTAAAAATACGTATATTCTATAATGAATCTTTTTTATACGCATGCGTGTTTTGGGCACCCCTTTATGTTCTTTATTTAATTTTTAGATTTTAAGGCATGTACCAAAATGGCATTCCAGCAGATGGCTTTTACACTCCCTTACTTCTCATTTTTAATTCCAAAATACCTTCAGAAGCGGCGCCGTTAATGCTCGCAAGAAACCATTACTTCTCTTATTAGAGCTTTAATGAACACAATCTGGTAACGAAGAACTGAGAACAGATATTTGATACGCACCCATAATGTCGCGATGATGTCACATGCCTAAGAGTCTAATAGAACAAACGTATATTGTTTTAGTTACACAAGTAAAAGTTTGAACTTAAGTTCGCTTAAAAACAAATAATTTATTTATTTTATATTTGTACTAAAAACCTTTAAACGTGTAGATGTTATTTATAAGTACTCTAAGCCCACATAAAAAAAAATTAGATCACGTGAAAAACAAAATTGTTTTTTTCACGTACCATGATACAAACACTATGCCAAACTAATGTAAAATGTGATAATTAAGGATGATGAGGGATGGGAAATTATATCTTTATAAAATATGCTGTACAGATTAGAGAGCGAACGATATCGACTGCTATTGATGACTGATCACGACAGGATTATGACGATGTTGTTCGCTAATATATGAATGTTGTAAATATCAAATGAAAAACTTTATCTGAGGGGCATTATGTACAGATATTATAGCTTTTTTTAAATTTAGTTTCTGAGAAATGATATTTAAACGTTTTTAGCTCTGTTTATTAATTTAATGTATTTTATTTTCTAATTATCAAATTACTGCATTTAATTTCTATCAGTTGACAACTCATATTAAAAATGTGAACTGAAATGGTTAACTGCAGTAGGATCTGGGCACTGCATATAAAGTTGTATTTATTCATACTATCAGAATTTTTAATTAATTTTTACTATAAGACGTATTTTGAATTATGTATTTACTCGTTTGCAGCACAAGTGGTATACAATATCTTCACAACTTTTCTTAAGTAGTTATTTTGGGCGTGATTAATAGTTCATGACTTGGGCCTGCTAAGAGTAAACAATTTATTATAACTACTGAAATAATAGTTATAAAAACAGCCAATAAATGTAGCTCTTAAAAAATTTACATAACTACGCCAAATCAATCTTTTAAAGTACAATGACATATCTGTTCTGCAAGCTCTGGGTTCATATATAAATAATCAATACTTAAGCAATTAAGGTATTCCGTAATAAATTAAAAATGTCTTACATAGAAATTGTGGAATTATTCTACTCACTGCGACATAAACCTTTTTGTGGTAATATATACTCAAAATTCTATGCGTACATGAGCCTTTAATTCGTTGTCTTCTGCCACAGTGAGAAGCCAGTTTTATCTAAGAGTAAACAACACAGGATTTCGTATTTTCTTGCTGTAAGTTTATATCTTTCTTGAAGTCCTCTATGGCTAGAGATATTTTTTAATCAGTTGACAATTAGAATACTTGTTCCGTTTCAAAACTCTTTTAATTTCTGTTTTGGTTGTCGTCTCTCTGACTGACTCTCTTTGCATGTGAAGTTAATTTCCCATTTTACTGGTTCGAAAAGGGTTTTGCTACTCTAATTTGGCATATGATATATGCTTGTTGAAAGATAAGCTGTGTTATAAATATATCTTCCAGTAAGAAAAGCAAAAAAACACAAATGTATTTTGTAAAATATGTTGCTACGTTTTATTTTAGCGATACACAAATATATATGTCTAGAAACACCTGTTTTTCGGGAAAATATTTCATGACAAGTTGTGTTCCAACGAACTTTCGTCAGAACAACTATCGTGATTGCATCATTTGAATTGTTACGCGTCTTATCTGCCTTTCCACGAATCACGGACGGTCAGTATCGGAGAAACTTAATTCTGATTGGCTCACTAATGTAACACAAAGCCTTCCCACCAAAACGAGCGGACAATTGTCAAATGAAGACTGCAAGTGTGTACATAGGATATTGAAGTCTAGCTTCCGCGTAAAACTGGCGACCCTATCTATATCCATTAAGTTGCAAAATGAACTGAGATACAATTGAAAAGAAAATTCCAATGCATGTGAGTTTGACATATCTTACACGTTCTCATAGAAATTCACGAAATTTTAGTTACATTAACTGCAGTCTTAGTATTAGAGAAATCCTATTTTCCAGGACCGAATTCCACATTATTATTTTTTAGTTGTTTATAAGTGTTGGGTGCTGTACTGGCCTACTGAGACACAGGATGTTTTGAAATAGTGTGAGTCCATTTGCAAAGGCAGTTCAGATGCACTTATCGAAGACGTCCAGCCTAATTTGGAAATGGATCTGCGAGTTTCTCCCAATTTTATAGCAATCCAGCCATGATAGCTTTGCTACAACGCGAGTTAAGCTCGAATTGTCTGGCGGGTAGTGATATGTCCCGTATTTCAGTTGTTGCATAAAAAGTTTAAATTTTTAAACCCGGGAATGGCGAATGGGAGAGAAAGAGTTATCTAGTGCGGTTGGCTGGAGTGCATATATACAAAATAAGTACAAAAGAGGAAAGAAGAGGAGACATAAAAAAAAACGAATGAGTGGGAAGTAATGTGCGGGTCACTGATGAAATAAAACTGACTGTCAAATTCTGTGCGGACATTAAGGGAATTGAAATGGAGAGATGAAAGGATATGATTTGAAAGTGAGACAGGAATTTTTAGATGCTGTGTATATAGCCCAGAAAAGTGGCATTATAGGGACAAGGAACGAGTGAAACTTGATCTAAAAAGGAATAACTACACTTATAACAGATAATTTTTTTTAGAAAATATGGCACATGCAGATTTACACATATGTTTAAGCATATTATTTAAATTTTAATTTTAACCCTTTCAACATAAAATACCAAAATAATTTGACTACTAACGGCATTCCGTATATTACGGCATTCCGTAGAAAGGATGTCAGGTAATGAGCACCCATGGAGTCACAACTTATCCAAAGATGGTTCTATTAGTTGCTACTGACATTCTGAAATTTTGTAATTTGCNAACTGTGAAATTATCAGCAAAGTAAATATTTTGCAAATATGCTATTTTTTACACTAAGAGGCATTAAAAAAAAAAAGAAAGCGAAATAAAATTTTTTAGTTATTACAAATAGTTACGTAACACTTTTAGTTCGACGATAAGACATGGAACACTTTTTCTCCTACGTTACCAACTTTAATGGGTGCATGCCACTCAGTGCGACCTTTAAAATATATGCATGCTGGAGCAGTGCGTTTTTTCTAAGGTTGATTTCAAAAGTACTCACTTTATCGTGAACAGGCCTTACACGCCATAGCCAACTCCTTTCCCATCCCTATTTATTTGAGCGACTTGTCCCGTCTAAAATTACCTTGCAGTCGACGAGACGCCCTGCCTACTTACATACCTACATCTATGTATTGTGTATNTTGAGAGACTTGTCCCGTCTAAAATTACCTTGCAGTCGACGAGACGCCCTGCCTACTTACATACCTACATCTATGTGTTGTGTGTAATACATTATCATTAGCCGCTTAATGCTGTGGCGTGCTTCTGCAATAGTTAAAAGATAGCATGTGCTTTCTTTAGTGACAGTAGATTGGGCGCAAGTATGTCTCAAATGAGGAACTTCTAAATTATTTAAAAATACGTATATTCTATAATGAATCTTTTTTATACGCATGCGGGTTTTGGGCACCCCTTAATGTTCTTTATCTCATTTTTAGATTTTAAGGCATGTACCAAAATGGCATTCCAGCAGATGGCCTTTACACTCCCTTACTTCTCATTTTTAATACCAAAATACCTTCAGAAGCGGCGCCGTTAAAGCTCGCAAGAAACCATTACTTCTCCCATTAGAGCTTTAATGAACACAATCTGGTAACGAAGAACTGAGAACAGATATTTGATACGCACCCATAATGTCGCGATGATGTCACATGCCTAAGAGTCTAATAGAACAAACGTATATTGTTTTAGTTACACAAGTAAAAGTTTGAACTTAAGTTCGCTTAAAAACAAATAATTAATTTATTTTATATTTGTACTAAAAACCTTTAAACGTGATGTTATTTATAAGTACTCTAACCCCACATAAAAAAAAAAATTAGATCACGTGAAAAACAGAATTGTTTTTTTTCACGTACCATGATACAAACACTATGCCAAACTAATGTAAAATGTGATAATGAAGGATGATGAGGGATGGGAAATTATATCTTTATAAAATATGCTGTACAGATTAGATAGCGAACGATATAGACTGCTATTGATGACTGATAACGACAGAATTATGACGATGTTGTTCGCTAATATATGAATGTTGTAAATATAAAATGAAAAACTTTATCTGAGGGGCATTATGTAGAGACATTATAGCTTGTGTGTTAAATTTATTTTCTGAGAATTAAACATTTTTAGCTCTGTTTATTATTTAACTGTATTTTATTTTCTAATTATCAAATGACTGCATTTAATTTCTATCAGGCGTAGTTGACAACTCATATTAAAAATGTGAACTTAAATGGTTAACTGCAATAGGATCTGTGCACTGCATATAAAGTTATATTTATTGANGGCATTATGTAGAGACATTATAGCTTGTGTGTTAAATTTATTTTCTGAGAATTAAACATTTTTAGCTCTGTTTATTATTTAACTGTATTTTATTTTCTAATTATCAAATTACTGCATTTAATTTCTATCAGGCGTATTTGACAACTCATATTAAAAATGTGAACTTAAATGGTTAACTGCAATAGGATCTGTGCACTGCATATAAAGTTATATTTATTGATACTATCAGAATTTTTAATTAATTTTTACTATAAGACGTATTTTTAATTATGTATTTACTCGTTTGCAGCACAAGTGGTATACAATATCTTCACAACCTTTGATAAGTAGTTATTTTGGGCGTGATTAATAGTTAAAACTTGGGCCTGCTAAGAGTAAGCAATTTATTATGACTACTGAAATAATAGTTATAAAAACAGCCAATACATTTAGCTCTTTAAAACATTTACATAACTACGCCAAATAAATCTTTTAAAGTACAATGACATATCTGTTCTGCAAGCTCTGGGTTCATATATAAATAATCAATATTTAAGCAATTAATGTATTCCGTAATAAATTAAAAATGTCTTACATAGAAATTGTGGAATTATTCTACTCACTGCGACATAAACCTCTTTGTGGTAATCTATACTCAACATTCAATGGGTATATGACCCTTTAATTCGTTGTCTTCTGCCACAGGGAGAAGCCAGTTTTATCTAAGAGTAAACAACACAGGATTTCGTATTTTCTTGCTGTATGTTTATAACTTTCTTGAAGTCCTCTATGGCTAGAGATATTTTTTTATCAGTTGACAATTAGAATACTTGTTCCGTTTCAAAACTCTTTTAATTTCTGTTTTGGTCGTCGTCTCTCTGACTGACTCTCTTTGCATGTGAAGTTAATTTCCCATTTTACTGGTTCGAAAAGGGTTTTGCTACTCTAATTTGACATCTGATATATGCTTGTTGAAAGATAAGCTGTGTTATAAATATATCTTCCAGTAAGAAAAGCAAAAATACACAAATGTATTTTGTAAAATATGTTGGTACGTTTTATTTTAGCGATACACAAATATATATGTCTAGAAACACCTGTTTTTCGGGAAAATATTTCATGACAAGTTGTGTTCCAACGAACTTTCGTCAGAACAACTATCGTGATTGCATCATTTGAATTGTTACGCGTCTTATCTGCCTTTCCACGAATCACGGATGGTCAGTATCGGAGAAACTTAATTCTGATTGGCTCACTAATGTAACACAAAGCCTTCCCACCAAAACGAGCGGACAATTGTCAAATGAAGACTGCAAGTGTGTACATAGGATATTGAAGTCTAGCTTCCGCGTAAAACTGGCGACCCTATCTATATCCATTAAGTTGCAAAATTAACTGAGATACAATTGAAAAGAAAATTCCAATGCATGTGAGTTTGATATATCTTACACGTTCTCATAGAAATTCACGAAATTTTAGTTACATTAACTGCAGTCTTAGTGTTAGAGAAATCCTATTTTCCAGGACCGAGTTCCACATTATTATTTTTTAGTTGTTTATAAGTGTCGGGTGCTGTACTGGCCTACTGAGACACAGGATGTTTTGAAATAGTGTGAGTCCATTTGCAAAGGCAGTTCAGATGCACTTATCGAAGACGTCCAGCCTAATTTGGGAATGGATCTGCGAGTTTCTCCCCATTTTATAGCAATCCACCCACGATAGCTTTGCTAATACGCGAGTTAAGTTCGAATTGTCTGGCGGGTAGTCATATGTCCCGTATTTCAGTTGTTGCATAAAAAGTTTAAATTTTTAAACCCGGGAATGGTGAATGGGAGAGAAAGAGTTATCTAGTGCGGTTGGCTGGAGTGCATATATACAAAATAAGTACAAAAGAGGAAAGAAGAGGAGACATAAAAAAAAAACGAATGAGTGGGAAGTAATGTGCGGGTCACTGATTAAATAAAACTGACTGCCAAATTCTGTGCGGACATTAAGGGAATTGAAATGGAGAGATGAAAGGATATGGTTTGAAAGTGAGACGGGAATTTTTAGATGCTGTGTATATAGCCCAGAAAAGTGGCATTATAGGGACAAGGAACGAGTGAAACTTGATCTAAAGAGGAATAACTACACTTATAATAGATAATTTTTTTTTATAAAATATGGCACACGCAGATTTACACATATGTTTAAGCATATTATTTAAATTTTAATTTTAACCTTTTCAACATAAACTACCAAAATAATTTGACTACTAACGGCATTCCGTATATTACGGCATTCCGTAGAAAGGATGTAAGGTAATCAGCACCCATGGAGTCACAACTTATCCAAAGATGGTTCTATTAGTTGCTACTGACATTCTGAAATTTTGTAATTTGACAGTTCCCGCCATCTTGGATTTTCGCAATTTTCGCCGTAACTTGCATCACAGATTTTGTATGATATTTTGGGCGCCGACAATGAATAGGGCATAACTTTGCACATGTTATAAAATATATATTGCTACACTACTGTTATCAGGACCGTTTATGTAATCGCAAGCAAGAAAAAATAATTTATTTCTCGCCGTTAATCTCTGGTAAAAATATAATAAATTCTCTAGATATGTAGTAGTCTGATTAAGCTGGATGAGCTATTATTTGTGCAATGTTTTTCGAAAAAATTTGCTTAACATTTTAAAATGGAACTTATAGCAAACAAAATAAAATTCCAAGATGGCGGGGACTGAACCCCATTAATCACGCCTCGCAAGTCTCGTGCAGGTGACATCCATGCATGGTTCAGTGTACTCTATTTGTGCACTATGGGGGAAACGAGCCTTTCATACGAAGTGTGTGCATGAGCTATCGCACGAAACTTTGAGCGATTTCAAAAGGACGCGCAATTTTTTTCTGGCAATAAGTGTAGTACCCTGGACTTGCCACCCTTCTCGTCCTTCCACGTAGTTCGAGGTTGACGGGAGCCTTTTTTTTTTTTTTGCGTTTTATGGAATACAATTTCAGAAGTGTTTTTAGTATCCTATAGAGGTGCTGCTAAGCTTTATTTGACTACAGTGTAGATAAATACAAATATGATAAATAGCGTGGTGGTTCCTTTGATGTGGGCGTACCCGTTCACTGTTTGGCTGCGCCATGCTCTGGGCACGGATCTTGTATCTGATTGGCTACTGCGCGCTGTGGAAGGCAGCTGCTGGCTGGCAAGAAGGTTATCAGGCGCTGATTGGTGAATGGCGTTCTGACGTATTGCTGGCCAGTGACGTCATTTTGGTGTCGTGTTCGCTTAGAGTTCGCGGTATTCGTGGATTTTTCACCTTTGTATTCTTAGGCCGTGTGTCAATTTAAAGAATACTCTTTCAAGAGAGTTCTTTTTTGCACAACCTGGTGAGAGCACTGCTCCGCGCTCTGTCACGCTCTCGCTCTGTGAAATTGAGATAATCACCTTCTCGTTCTTCTCCAACGTCACGTAGACAGCTGATGCCAAAAAGAGGCAAAATCGTGTTATCTCTATTGGAAGAAATGTATATAAGTTCAATGAAATTGCGAATAATCATACCACTACCGGAATAATTTTAAGCGTATAAAATATTATTCTTTATGATGTATATATTACCGCCATGTTGCAGCAAAGTGACCAAAAATACGAGACTTTGTCAGACATCCATATTTATACTTTTATAAATACGTGTTACGTAAGTTTTTGCGTTAAACAAAATAATTATGATATTCACTTACAGTTAAAATGCCACGTTTTTTTGGCTTAGAAAGCTATTATAACCTTATTATAAGACGGAAACAATGTAAAAAAATAATGCGCGTGGCCTGAGAGTGCGAAAGAGCGTCAGCAAGTATACAAACTCTGTGTTCTCGCTCTTTCGCGCTCTCTCCGAGGAATTGAGATGGCCAGTGTGTGTTCTCTCTGACGTCATAATGACGTGCTCGCGAGAGCAAGAGCACGGGAGAGCGCTCTCCGGGTCTATCGAGACACGACCTTCATTACGCCGTGGTTCAACCATCTACTATTGATATGAGAACTGTAATGCATTCTTTGCTCCACAACTAATATCTATGTGATTCACAGAGAATGAATTAGGTACCTGTCCGTCAGAATGTATGATCTAAGTAACCAGGAATGCTGCGAGTTGGCGTTACTGACCTTGAAGCGGAGTTCCCCGACAGGGGGCTCGGCGAACGGGATGCCCTGGAAGCTGTAGTATGGCTTGCCCCAGATGGAGATGGCCACTTTCCCCCGCAGCAGTCCATCCCGGGTGCGCACGATCACACCGCCATCTGCCAGTTGCCAACACAAACCTACACCTGTTGGTAACATTACATATACAACGTTATAACGACAAACACGCATACTACACAACACAAACAGTTGCGTCGCGACAGTCGCGTAAACACATAATGTGTCCTACTGTTTATATATATATATGTATGTTTATTTATATATCCAGGGAAATTGATTTCTAAAGTTGGTATAGCTAGTTCGTGGTTGATGGCGTAGAGTGTATACGGAGCCTTTAGCGCATGATAGCTGCACAGTACCCAGTCTGTGTATCCGAACACTGAATTCCTTTTCTGCCTACACAACTGTAAAATAACACGTGGAGGAGACTGAGAAGTTTATCACACTGTTTACTTTTTGAATGCTTTGATAAACTGGTACCCAACTTTCGACTAACTTGCATCGGGAATAACATATATTAAATTTACGCAAAATGTAAGATTTTATTTTTTTTCATAAAATATTGGGGTTGCTGTAAAACGAAATGTAAACAAAAGATTAAAGATTATTAGAACGCGTGATACTGACAACAGTAATGACAATTTTTAAACCAGTTTTGGGGACATTTGCAGCAGAAAAAAAACAGGCCTATGTCATCTTTAGTCTATGATTTGCTTTCCCGCAGAAAATACTTGAACATTTGTTGAGTGAGGAGTCAGGCTCTTGTGCTACAACTGAAGGGCGAAAGGAATATACAATATAGTCAATTAAGGAATTTATTATTTAAGAAAAAAAATTCCACACAATGGATATTTATAGGCAACTTTAATAAATAGTCTGCGTAGTCCAGTAACAACATAAGTTGGACTAACGGCCTTGCTTGACAATTATTTTAAAATAAAATTTCGGATATTTATTGTTATAATCAAGTTTTGAAGCAGAACTAATCATTATGTTTTTTTGTGAACATTACGATTGACAATCATACGGCACTCCCTCCGGTTGTCTGGCATGGTCGTCAATGACCATCTAGCTGTGAATTTGTACCTTTACTTGTCCGTTGTCGCCAAAACAATCTGACTGTGAAGTCCTGGCAGCCTAAATGAAGAGCAACTCGGTACCCCATCTACAGTGCCTCTCACAGCCCTATTACGTCAGGCTCCAAGTTATTCCTGTTGTTTGTAGGCTGAATCGTACGTCTTCTCGGCATGCGTACTGCTACTTAAGAGGGGTCGGTCCCCGCCACCTTGGATTTTCGCAATTTTCGCCGTAACTTGCATCACAGATTTTGTATGTTATTTTGGGCGCTGACAATGAATAGGGCATAACTTTGCACACGTTATAAAATGTATATTGCTACACTACTGTTGTCAGGACCGTTTACGTAATCGCAAGCAAGGAAAAATTATTTATTTCTCGCCGGTAATCTCGGGTAAAAATATAATAAATTCTCTAGATATGTAGTAGTCTGATTAAGCTGGATGAGCTATTATTTGTGCAATGTTTTTCGAAAAATTTTGCTTAACATTTTAAAATGGAACTTATAGCAAACAAAATAAAATTGCAAGATGGCGGGGGCCGAACCCCATTAATCACGCCTCGCAAGTCTCGTGCAGGTGACATATGTGCATGGTTCAGAGTACTCTATATGTGCACTATGGGGGAAATGAGCCTTTCATACGAAGTGTGTGCATGAGCTATCGCACGAAACTTTGTGCGATCTCGAAAGGACGCGCAATTTTTTTATGGCAATAAGTGTAGTACCCTTGACTTGCCTCCCTCCTCGTCCTTCCACGTAGTTCGAGGTTGACGGGAGCCCTTTTTTTTTTTTTGCGTTTTATGGAATACAATTTCAGAAGTGTTTTTAGTATCCTATAGTAGTGCTGCGAAGCTTTATTTGACTACAGAGTAGACAAGTACACAGATGATAAATAACGTGGCGGTTATTTGATGTTGGCGTACCCGTTCACAGTTTGTCTGCGCGAAGCTCTGGGAACGGACATTGGTTCTGATTGGCTACCGCGCGCTGAAGAATGGCAGCTGCTGACTGGCAAGAATGTTATCAGGTGTTGATTGATGAATGGGGTTCTGTCGTATTGCCGGTCAGTGACATCATTTTGGTGGCGTGTTCGCTTGGAGTTCGCGGTTTATGCGGATTTTTCACCTCTGTATTCTTAGGCCATGTGTCAATTTAAAGAATACTATTTCGAGAGATCTCTCTTTTGCACAACCTGGTGAGAGTACTGCTCCGCGCTCTGTCACGCTCTCGTTCTGTGGAATTGAGGTAATCACCTTCTCGTTCTTCTCCAACGTCACGTAGACAGCTGATGCCAAAAAGAAGCAAAATCGTGTTATCTCTATTGGAAGAAATGTATATAAGTTCAAAGAAATTGAGAATAATCATACTACTACCGGAATAGTTTTAAGCGCATAAAATATTATTCTTTATGATGTATATATTACCGTCATGTTGCAGCAAAGTGACCAAAAATAAGAGACTTTTTCAGACATCCATATATATACTTTTATGAATACGTGTTACGTAAGTTATTGCGTTAAACAAAATAATTATGATATTCACTTACAGTTAAAATGCCACGTTTTTTTTTGGCTTAGAAAGCTATTATAACCTTATTATAAGACGGAAACAATGTAAAATAATAATGCGCGTGGTATGAGAGTGCGAAAGAGCGTCAGCAAGTATACAAACTCTGTGCTCTCGCTCTTTCGCGCTCTCTCCGAGGAATTGAGATGGCCAGTGTGTGTTCTCTCTGACGTCATAATGACGTGCTCGCGAGAGCAAGAGCACGGGGGAGCGCTCTCTGTGTCAATCAAGACACGACCTTAATTTCTCTGTTGTTCAACCATCTACTATTGATAAGAGAACAGTAATGCCTACTTTGCTCCACAAATAATATCCATGTGATTCACAGAGAATGAAGTAGGTACATGTCTGTCTGTATATATGATCTAGGTAACCAGGAATGCTGGGAGTTGGCGTTACTGACCTTGAAGCGGAGTTCCCCTACAGGTGGCTCGGCGAACGGGATGCCCTGGAAGCTGTAGTATGGCTTGCCCCAGATGGAGATGGCCACTTTCCCCCGCAGCAGTCCATCCCGGGTGCGCACGATCACACCGCCATCTGGCAGTTGCCAACACAAACCTACACCTGTTGATAACATTACACATACAACGTTATAACGATAAACACGAATACTTCAAACAAAAACAGTTGCGTCGCGACAGTCGCGTAAACACATAGTGTGTCTTACAATTTACATATATGTATGTTTATTTATGTATCCAGGAAATGAATTTATAAAGTCGGTATTGCTATTTAGTTGTTGATGGCGTATAGTGTATACTGAGCATTTAGCGCATGATAGCTGCGCAGTATTCAGTCTGTATATCCCAACACTGAATTTCTTTTCTGCCAACACAACTGTAAAATAACACGTGGAGCAGACTGAGAAGTTTATCACACTGTTTACTTTTTGAATTATTTGATAAACTGGTATCTAACTTTCCACTAAGTGACAACTGAAATAACATATATTAAATTTACGCAAAATGTATCATTTTTTAAAATTTTTTTTCGTAAATGGGTGGTGTTGCTGTAAAACCAAATGCAAACATAAGGTAAACATTATTAGAACGCGCGATACTGACAATAGTAATGACAATTTTTAAACCAGTTTTGGGGAAATTTGCAGCAGAAAAAAAACAGGCCTATGTCATCTTTAGTCTATGATTTGCTTTCCCGCTGAAAATACTTGAACATTTGTTGAGTGAGGAGTCAGGCTCTTGTGCTACAACTGAAGGGCACAAGGAATATACAATATAGTCAATTAAGGAATCTATTATTTNTATCCAGGAAATGAATTTATAAAGTCGGTATTGCTATTTATTTGTTGATGGCGTATAGTGTATACTGAGCATTTAGCGCATGATAGCTGCGCAGTATTCAGTCTGTATATCCCAACACTGAATTTATTTTCTGCCAACACAACTGTAAAATAACACGTGGAGCAGACTGAGAAGTTTATCACACTGTTTACTTTTTGAATGCTTTGATAAACTGGTACCCAACTTTCGACTAACTTGCATCGGGAATAACATATATTAAATTTACGCAAAATGTAAGATTTTATTTTTTTTCATAAAATATTGGGGTTGCTGTAAAACGAAATGTAAACAAAAGATTAAAGATTATTAGAACGCGCGATACTGACAATAGTAATGACAATTTTTAAACCAGTTTTGGGGACATTTGCAGCAGAAAAAAAACAGGCCTATGTCATCTTTAGTCTATGATTTGCTTTCCCGCAGAAAATACTTGAACATTTGTTGAGTGAGGAGTCAGGCTCTTGTGCTACAACTGAAGGGCGAAATGAATATACAATATAGTCAATTAAGGAATTTATTATTTAAGAAAAAAATTCCACACAATGGATATTTATAGGCAACTTTAATAAATAGTCTGCGTAGTCCAGTAGCAACATAAGTTGGACTAACGGCCTTGCTTGACAATTATTTTAAAATAAAATTTCGGATATTTATTGTTATAATCACCATAAATTAAAACTTGGGCCACTGTTATTCTACAACCAACAATTTAACGCTGTTTAAATAAGAATGAAGTTTTGAAATCACGGGGAATTAAGGAAATACGATAGTTACGTATTTTTCCAGGATAACTATAAAATGGGAATGAGTAAATTGTTTTTCTGTTGGAGAAATTTTTAATGAAATTTTAAGAATCATTTATTTTAAATATAATCTCACGAAAATATTTGTTAATATCATTAAATTGTTTTACAAATAAGTACTTGATGAGTTCCTCTTTGTGACTTCAGTTCTATTTATGATGCATGCTAAATTGGTTTCAAAGTGTATATATATATATATATATATATATATATATATACTGTTAAGCAGATTTTCAGCTACAAGTCTTGGATAAAATACATTCAATAAACAGATGATACTAGGTTGACAGGCATTGTTCGAGTTTTATGTTTATAATGCCAGCAAGGGTATTTATGCCGAAATGTTATTTAAAAACAAAATTTAAGGGTTTTAATACAGAAGATTATTTTTGTAACCAAAAGTAACAATACAATTTAATGAAGTTCATTCTTAAAACCTGGTTCGTCAAAAAATATAAAACAATGTATGGGAACGTATTTCCTAGTTATACCGCGGTAAGTGAAGTATAAATTCTTAGTTTGCTGATTCTGGGATTAAAACTTGATTTTTACTAGGTTTGTAAAATGTTAAAATTTTTTTACGTATGTGGAATTTCAAGTTTACTACAGAGCTACAAGACAAAGGAACATACATTTTAAATATATATATATATATATATATATATAGAGAGAGAGAGAGAGAGAGAGAGAAGATGCAGTGAGTAGATGAGAAACGACGTTGTTAATGAGCCCAGGTTAATGAGAACTAATTCTTAATTCTGCCGCATTTAAGAATATATTTTTCGTTACAGGCTACAGAGGAGGGAATACAAGTAGTTTTAAATGTTTTAATCCTTTACGAGAATTCCTGTTCACTGGTAGTATGATTTCAACTGCGAAATATTACGTCTTACAGAAACACATGCAATAATTGCTTGTATGAAGGAATATGGACTCAATGTGCATCGGTTCGCGTCCAATAACACTTGGATAAAACGACATATTTTCAAAATAAAAATTAAGACAAGTTTTTTATTTTCTTAATTCGAATGGAGCAAATGAAAATATAAATCACCAATAACCCAACGTTGGCAAAACCAAAATGTATGGGCAGCAGCATTATCCATTAAATACACCCATTATTAACGGNAATACACCCATTATCGACGGTGAGCTTTGCAAACCAATACGGGCGTTTGGTAACTTATTAGGCTCCAAACACTTGTGTGCTCGTTATCACTAGTCAATGGTCCACAGTAAACTGGGCAAGCATTCAAGGACTCATGAGTAAATAACGATCTTTACTAGACTCTGAGAATCATATACAACCAAGGCATAACAAGAAATGGGCCTTACTTAAGTCTCCAGCCTACTAGGTACTTGTACTGCGTTACAGAATGTTAGCATTTATCGTCTTTCCACAAATCTATTAAACGTGCGTGCAATGTGCTGATCTGCGTAAAGAACACACTTCAGGCGAGTGCTGTTGAGTTCTTACAATACGTCACGCACATTAGACACGCCATTTCAGAGTACTCCAAAATGACTAAAAAGCNACACACTTCAGTCGAGTGCTGTTGAGTTCTTACAATACGTCACGCACATTAGACACGCCATTTCAGAGTACTCCAAAATGACTAAAAAGCCTTTTTCAAATTGCTCAATTTAAAAACATACTGGTTAAATACATTCAAATCAACTTAAAGGCCCTGCATTGAATATTCCTACCGACTTTGCATTAATAAAATAATAGGGTATCTGCTGATAGTCCCTTAGGTACACGCAGGGCGACGAGAACACTGCACGTCAGTTCAGAGCCTTGCGCTTAGAGGCGTGGGCGCACTTGATGCGGGTGGTAGTGTCTTCCTTACCGCTCTCGCGCTTCTCGGCCTGAAACGCGGAAAACAGCTCCAGGTAGACGGGAGCCTTAAGGCAGAAAGCAAAAATAGCAAGTGAGGTGGACTCGATTATACATTTGAACACATAGGTTACCGTGTTTCCAGAAAAAAAAGCATTATTTTAATATGACCTGTGACCNCAAGTGAGGTGGACTCGATTATACATATCAACACATAGGTTACCGTGTTTCCAGAAAAAAAAGCATTATTTTAATATGACCTGTGACCCGTAAGACTAATATTACTTTTCCTGTCCGAAGGTTTCAAGTCGAAGTATAGATAAGCACTGTATTTCTTTTTTTCTCTAAAAAAATGTTTTTACATATACGTGTTTGTGGAGACGTGAAGATTTTACAGTTAAGTTTGGTGATACATGGAAGTCAATTCATTAGCATCGGTGATTAGACCTGTATCTCATGTCTCACATAACCTGAATCTTTCTGAATTAAGAAGAAATCCTCGTTAGAAAGACCAACCCCACGGCAAGACTAGAACTGGCTTCACGAAAGGAAAAGTGGGAACTCACCATGGACGCTTAATAATTTACAAGTGACCCCTGAGTGGTTCGTTAGTTGTTAAAAAAGCTATTATGCGAATTTATACGCGGACGAGGTTGACCTCAAACACACGCTCGTGCGAATTAATTATGCAACTGGATATCAGGTTATTGAAACACGAACTTGCGAATTTGCCAGTATTTTTTACTCAAAAGAAAACGGAACTAATCGCATGCTAATTTCGACCTGGGTTGATATGTCTGCTTACTGGGATGGCAGCCAAAAGCAAATAGCTCATGATGGAGCGTATTAAGTACTGTGACTGACATAATGAAGAAAGAAGTTCAATAGCAATGTTCGTCACATAAATGTGTTTGAAAAATAAGAGGTGTACGTTGCTAAGTAATTTTTGACTGTGTGGAAAAACATAATGGAGTAAATGAGTAGTGAAATAAAATAAAACCTTATCCTATAATTCATTTTATTGTGAAAATCAGCTCTTGTATTTTACATTGTGATGACAGTGAAAAGACATGTGGCAAGAAATATTTAACTACGATGTGTTCTGAATCTACTTGTCCACCAACATTAAAAGGAAATATAATTATGGTGAGTAATGTATTCCCGGCCTCGCCTTTTCGGCAATAATTCGGATTTCGGGTCAGAAATGCTGATAAATCATGCAATATTAAAATTTTTTAAGAATGTATATTAAATATTTCTATTTAATTATATAGGCCCTTAGGTTATCTATTGATTCATCACGCAAAAACTAATACACGTATATATAATAAATTCCATATTGTAATTTGTATTTTTTACAACTATGTTCTGAGGGCACTAAGCGTTGCATTTTAAACGCATGTAAAAATAAACGTCAAGAGCGTTTAATCATGTCCAGTGACCACGAACTGAATCCGGCAGTCAGCTCATCGGATGGCTTACAAACGCTGACATAAGGTTCAAAATTGAATTAGAAATTATGTTTCATTTAATAGTACAGGTAAAATTGTTGGCAGTCAGGATGTTCGAAACGAGAAGGGGAAAAAACTATGCTACATATCGCTGNCAAGTAAGGGGAAAAACTATGCAACATGTCACCTTGGCACTAATCTAGAGACAATAAAGTTACTACTCACATATTAAAAGAACAAAGCAGCAGTCAGTACGCACGTACATTACTTTCCTTCCCAGCATCTCAGGTGTAAGTGTGTCTTTTTCAGTTGACGGCTGCGCTCATGGTTATTTTAGTCCGACACGTTTCACACAGATTGCACACATGTTTTTATCTCCGGCACGTTCCAAACATGCTACATTTGACGTAGGCGGTAGTGTTCTTAACTAGAGGTCAGAAGTTTGAGCAAGTAGAGAGCATTTGTGAACGAGATAAGAAAAAGCTTGCAATGAATCCTATTGGTTTTTTTGTATTTTAAGAAATAATGTAGAAAGGTAATAATTTTTTTAAATAAATTACAATGTTCAGAGCCCATTGCAAAACGTAGTCATGTAGAATCACCGCCATCGTCCTATCCATCTGGACTGTCTGCAAACCTCGCAACCTGCACAGTCTGTCAGAAAGTCCTGGTGGTCATCCCTCTGCGAGACAACTTATCGTANCTTATCACACTCCAAGCACATTCAAACTTCCTAGTTCAAATATTCTACAGAAATAATTTACATTACAAAATTTACCTTACTGTATTAACTTCAATATATTTCCTCTCTAGCAAAGCAACACACAGTTCGCAATGCCCTGATATATTATGCATATACGAGTTCAGATTCATTGCTACATTAAGTACCACTCATATTTTGAAAAACAGTTCTGTCGTTGTACGTTATCCACCACAATTATATTTTATCAATATTTTCATCTATAGTATCTCCGTTTACTATGGTTGCATAGTCTTGTTCATCCAGTTACAAATTTTAGCGTTTACTAGGTTGACCAAGTTGTTGTTTACTTATTTTATCGATCAATCTGTTTAAGGTCAAAATCAGTTGCTGCTTTCCCATAAAGCCTTTCAGATTTCTCTCTCGACAAGCTAGGGTTTACTATACATCTTTATTTTTTCTGAAGCCAGTAGAAATACAATTCAGCACACATACACAATTCGTTAAATAAAATATATTTCTAGTAAACTGCTCTCCAGTTCGCAAGAGCATTGCTCAACTCGTGGGGAGTACAGATGCAAAATTTCACACCAGTCAGTCATACAAATTAGAAAAACGTTCACGCCTTAATGCACACGCAAACAAATTCAATAGACGTCTAAACGGATATTTTACGATCTATCAGTTTCTAAATGGTTAAAATTCACGGATGCATATATCACCCTTATTCGAACACCAACCCTCCCCAAATGCAAATTCCGGTAAGTTTACCAACTGGTAAAATACCTAGATTTATGATTTTTACACTTAATCGTAAGTAAAACGTAGAACCAATAAGAAAGATCCACAAATGAAAATTTTTTGAAGAAATGCTTGGTTCTTTCTCTCTCTAATGTTCACTACTGGATATTCTTCAGCAACATTTGAATTTTAGCTCTTTGAGGGCCTGCTCACATTCAACAGCACCGCAAAATCCTCTAGAAGTGAGTCACTTGNAGCTCTTTGAGGGCCTGCTCACATTCAACAGCACCGCAAAATCCTCTAGAAGTGAGTCACTTGTACCCACCGCTATAAAGAAACCAGTTCTGTTCGGTTCGGCATTCTTACTTACACCGTTTATATCGGTTCATATCGCACCAAATACAGCCGAGGAGAAATGACGCTGTGGTTCCTTTGATGTCTGAAGGTAATCCATTTGCGGTCTCATCACACTTTTTTGAAAAGGGGGCCGCGGCGGCTGAGTGGTTAGACTTCCCGCCTCCCACGAAGGCGAAACCTGGCTGAATACCCGACCGTGTCACTCCCGGATTTTTGCAAGTTGTAATCGTGCCGGTACGATGCCGCTGGTCGGCGAGTTTTCTCGGGGATCTCCCGTTTTCCACCACCCTTCCATTCCGGCGCTGTCCAATTCTCACCTCATCGGCTCAAGACCTCGTTATTAAGAGCCATCGACATCTCTCNCCCTTCCATTCCGGCGCTGTCCAATTCTCACCTCATCGGCTCAAGACCTCGTTATTAAGAGCCATCGACATCTCTCAACTCAACATTTGCACTTTTTTAATCAATGAAAAATCACCCCATGTATCTCGTGCTTGGCTGTTTCCTAAATATATCGAGTTTCACAAAAGTTTTGTACTACTGGTGACATAAAAAAATACGNATCTCGTGCTTGGCTGTTTCCTAAATATATCGAGTTTCACAAAAGTTTTGTACTACTGGTGACATAAAAAAATACGTTATTTATGGTTACGTTGTACTTTTACTTATATTTAATCTCTACATTATAAAACTTAATCTATGCTTAATATGAATAAAAACCAGGAGAAAATAGGTGTGTTGGTAATTACTGGTAAGAAGTAGTTCTTATGCAAAATATTATTTCTTTGAGAGCGCACGAACGCAGTGCGCTGTCCTTCGGTGTAAATTTATAGATTTATTTAAGATTTTTGTTTTCTCGATGTGGAGGAATATCCTGGTAGTAAAACATTAACAGGGCTTCAGAAGCGTTTAAAGTAACCGTGAATGGATTATACCTGTTTGCTGAGTTGCTACGCGAGGTGCTGGGAACGAGCCTTGTACCTGATTGGCTAATTCGTGTTACGGAAGGTTCCCTATTGGCTGAGATGTCGGCTGGCCAGTAGGTTACCAGGCGCTCGCTGGCGAACTGTATTTTAATCTGTTTCTGGCTTGTGACGCCATTGTGCTGGCATGTGCAGCTGGAGTTTACGGAGTAACAGACTGTTTCACTTCTGTATATTTAAGTATTCTGTACTCACANTGTGCAGCTGGAGTTTACGGAGTAACAGACTGTTTCACTTCTGTATATTTAAGTATTCTGTACTCACATTATACTATACGAAGTTCATTACTCGCCGTCAGTCAGGAGATGTAGCGCTGAGTAGAACGTGCTCTAATCGATTATTTATTATTTCATACACAGGGCACGTGATTTTTCGCAAATAAATCGGAGCACACAGTAGACTTCAATACTATATACACACCTCGGTTGTTGACATACTTCCGTTTACCTGTTGGTGTCATTTCCACATTTGACAGAGCCACTCAGGATTCTGTAACACCGACACTGAACCTTCGTAATTCTTGGGCAAACAGTTAACACGAACCAGAACATGATTCAGCTAATCAAAAAAAGGTAGACAACTCCACAGCGCTTTGAACTTTATCTTGTCTCGAAATCTTTCCGCGAAATAACACTGCCCATATTCATACACAATATGGTGTTAATTTACGTAAATATAGGAAAATATTTATCGAAAAAATATGAAACTACATTCGTGTATGTTTTGCTTTCAAGCCCAGAGAAATGTTCATAAGAGCGTTGCTCGGACTGCACTAGAGGATAATCCTCGAAGTGGAAACCATTCCGTCGACCTAACGACGTTCACCGATTAGCCCTTCAAATAGACATAGAAAATATTAAAAAAAACACACAGGATTACTGTATGATAATCCAGTTATTCCTCTAATATGTATAAAATAGCGTTTTGCATTTGGAACATAATTAAACATCGACAGTTAAAATAAATAAATAAATATATATATAGCTTAGCGATATTCTAATGCGAACTATAAAACTGTTTCCATACAACAGGTTTTCTACCGGTAATGTTGAATAAAAAACGTAAGCAATGTTCGAAATGCTTAGTGTCGCGTCAAACAGGAAGTTCAGAAAATTGCTTTGCCCCATCTGTCCAAAATCCCCTGGGGTGGTCCTGGTATTACAAGCGGCCACCATGGACTGTCGGGAGTGTGACGGCTAAACTGCGGAAGAAAAAAAAAATAGTCCGAGGCAGTAATGAGAAAGTTGAGAGCTGCCCGCAGACCTTGTACTCTTTCTCCCTCTCTCACTTTACGAGCTTCCTGCATCTTTGATGACGTCCACGCATCNCTGCCCGCAGACCTTGTACTCTTTCTCCCTCTCTCACTTTACGAGCTTCCTGCATCTTTGATGACGTCCACGCATCTACGAGTGGATTATTCCTGTGCGCAACACGTTTATTCCCACTTCATTAACCACGCTAAGCCCTCGCGTCGTTATAAACGCCGCCTCTTGTGTTTTATAAAAGAAGCAGGGCTTGTGATCCAACTTCTTCACTTATCCGCCAGAAAATAGGACTGCCGGTAATTGCTTTCAAAAAGGAAATTAAAAGAAAAAAAAAACATATGTATATGTATATATATATATATATTATATGTAAATATGCGGGTGCTTCTTAGAGACGCGGACTCTGGGTAAACGAGTTTTGTAGCTGCAATCGCGGCGGAGTTGTAAAAAGTTGTTTCGTTAACACATCCCGAGCGAACATTCAAAGCACCAATCCTTTCTTTCTCGTGCTATTTGCATTTCGGTTGAAAATGTTTCATTTGAAATATTTTCACTTTTTTTATGCAACTGGCTCAGGCCTTGCTCCCTTGGCGAGAGCATTGAGGGCGTTTATGGAACTATAATTATTTTGTCGTTTTTTTTGCATTTTATATACGTTTTTTCCTTTGTTCTGATATAAAATGGCATACTGAAAAAAAAGTACGAGAATGGGAAATAAACCTGCACTTTTAATAAATGAATGAAAGAAACTACAGGAATGTAAAATTGTAATTTTTTTTCATACGAATCTTTTGAATTTATAATTTAATTCGTTACGCTATGGTTCATAATAATCGTCTGAGTCAACAGAATCAAGTGAAAAGTATTTTACTGGAAATTCATATGTGGTTCGTCTTTATTCTAAATAAAAAAAAATTAATGCTACTATTAAAACACTTGCTGTCCGTGAACGGGTTTACTCGGGGATCTCCCGTTTACCCCGTCTTGCGTTCCGGCGCTGCTCCATACTCACCTCGCCTCACCCGCACCGGCTCTCAAGATCTCTATCTCAAGAGCCACCCAGATCTCTCCACGCACTCACTAAATAATATGCAGAGGTGAAACATCCGCTTACACCTCGAACTCCAGCCGCACACGCCACCAAGATGGCGTCACTTGCCGGCAAAATGTTGAAACGCCGTTCGCCAATCTGCGCTTGGTAACCTACTCGCCAGCCGGCAGCCCAGCCTATATGGAACCATCCGCAACTTGCAAGTAGCCAATCAGACGCAGAGGCATATTCCCAATGCCTCACCGTAGCCAGTCAGAGAACGGGTACGTTGACATCAAAGGAACCGCCTCACCATTTTGTCTGTTTGTATTTATATACACTGTGGCTATACACTGGCTTTGTGCCCTCCCCCCACCCTACCAAATCTTCTCCCGTGGGATGGACAGTTGTGGCATTCATCCCTCTCCAATTGGCTTTGTGAGTGGGAAGCGGAGCGTGAGATGCTGGAGTCCTCTAGACACACGAACGGAGATGTCTCAGTGGCGACGACGAAAAGCTCACCATGCCAGCTCACAGGGAGCCCTCGCCTTGAGTAAACTATCCTCAGTTTTCCCTGAGAAGCGCAGCCACCGTGGTAGCTCTGGCCAAGCTCGTGTTTTCTAAGGCAACATGAGGACCCCGCGTCTGGCATCACTGCGAACCTGGCTGTAGGTAAATGTCTGTCTACCGCCGGAGAGAAAGATCCCACACGCGATAGCAGGATTATCGTCAACTTCAGGTAAAAACTTTATGCGATACTTCGTTAATGGGAAATGAGGTAGATCATATAAAACTACCTTTGACATAAATGGATTACTAACCCTTATATTCCTAGTGTAGACAATTGACTACATGTTGCATGGGAAGATTATATTTGATCGGTACTGTGCACTGGAAGACTCGATGCTCAATGACCTTTCCTGGGGGTAAATGAATCGCAAACCGTACTTCTAATTTTTGTTTACTGTATGTCACCCCTCCACCCCAACATACTGTGTTCACCAACTTGCATATTGTGACCTCCGGATAGATGATGGTTTGCTAGGGGGAGGGAAATTTTACATGCCAGCCGGTTAGGCTTTACGTTTTTAGTAGTATTTGTTAAAAAATTTGCCGTTCGCCTTCCGGTCCCTCCTCAAGTGGAGGAGAGNCCTTCCGGTCCCTCCTCGAGTGGAGGAGAGGGAGGTCGCTGTGACCCGTAGTGCATTTTTGCGCATGGGATCTAGACTGCAGAGGCGGTAATTATGCCCCGACAGCCTTACAAAGTTACGATGTGGGGTAGCAACAGTAAACCAGTATCAACACTGGAGGTAACCTGTTGCTCGGTTGCAGATAACTAACGCGCCCGATTGGCCCAGAAGGGGAGATAGGGAGCAGGATAAGATGGGTTGGAAGCCTTCGTCACGTGAGTCAATTGTGACTCTGCTTATGTTGGTGCATTGTGGACACGTGTGGGCTGCAGGCGAACCCGTTGTCGTGTTGTGTTCCCTGACAAGTTGCCACGGGAGCAGTGGGAGGCATCCCCTCTGCTGTCCTGCTGGATGGAGTTGGCATCTGGAACAGCCAAGCCATGGTGGAAGTTCCCTGCTGTCGCTGAACCCTGTAGATGAAGATGAAGCTCGAAGAGAGGCTGGATCTGTGGCTCTGGTGCTCTGAAACTCTTGTTCGCAGTTGATGTACATAATTCAATGATGTACCTTCTTTTGCTTGGGGGTCTTGAGAGGTGTTCTGGTGGCAAGTACTTTGGGCGGTGTCCTCAACACTAATCTTGATTACTGTGTGTGTTATATGGCACTAGGTGGGTTTCCTGTATAACTTGATTGTACTTGTTTGGGGTTATATGACACTGTGTTGTGTGACCTATATATTTTTGACTGCCATTTTAGTGGTATTTATGATGAATATGTGGATTTTAATAGTAATATCTGGTAGTTTTCAGTGTGTTATTTCACACAGTCGGGTGTCCGAGATAACACTGGTGTGCTGTGTTTACATATGTATGCACTGTGTTGTGTTATCAGATTTATGGAGGTTTCGGCACTAGCAGGAACCTTGGTCGATTGTTCCTCTACTTGTCTTCAATGTCGTATTGACCCAACGCTCTGAGGAGTCGATTAGTGTGGTCGGCCGTTGTCTGGTAGAAGGCCTTGGCTTGTTTTAAAACGTTGTATCGAATGGTGTCCAAGCATATTTCCCGGTGAAGAGGTGTTGTGGGCACATATCGAGGAGCATGTTTGATCCTCGGTCTTGTTTTGTGCGATTTGGAGTTTTATTATGTGCATGTTGGCTGCATAGCCCCATGTTGGAGTTGCGTAGATCATTATTGGCCGTATGCAGACCCAGGTACTTCACATTTGTTGTTGTATTCTGTGTCGCAGGCAAATTATCGCAGTTTTGAAGGCCTGCTGGGATCTTATGTCTGGTGAAGATGATCGTTTCCGACTTGCTGATATTGGCTGCTGTTCGCCAGTCTGTGAAAATTTTTTCAAATAGTTTAAGTGCTTCCTGTATTTCACGTACAGCCATGTAGGCTCTGGTTGAGCTCGCGAACAACATGGTATCGTCTGCGTAACAAGCTACAAGCAATATGTGCTCGATGTGCTGTGAGGAAGTCGTGAACATTTATGTTGAAAAGCGAGGGGCCAAGGATGCTGTCATGTGGGACGCCTGCTTGAATGTCTCTATTTTTCGATTTAACTCCAGGTAAATGAGTGAAAAATATGCGAGAATGTAGGTATCCTGCAATGATATGTACCTAACCATCTGGTGATTGGATGGAATGTAGTTTATGTAGGAGGCCTTCATGCCAGACTCGGCCGAAAGCCTTCTCGATGTCGATAGAGACAGCCGCTGTGCATCGCTTTTTATCGAAGGTATTGGTGATGAGTTCCGTAATCCTTGTGAGCTGGTGAGTGGTGGAGTGTTTGGTGCGAAAACCGAACTGGTAATCAGGTAGTATCTGGTTACTATTAATGTCATTTTGTAGCCTGGAATGTAGAACTTTTTATGCGACCTTGGACAGCGCACTGAGCAAGCTTATGGGTCTGCAATTTTGTGGTAGCGTGGCATATTTCCCTGGCTTTGGGAATAAAATCACTTTTGCAGTTTTCCAGGTCAGTGGGCCACGCCTTGGTTCGAAGGATCCAATTAATGCATGTAGTGATAGCTTAGAGTGCTGGGCCCTGGTTGTTTTTGAGTATTCTAGGATGAATTCCGCCGTTTGCTGGAGCTTTATTGGCATTAGGTTTTCAGAGTATGAAGTGGATTTCTGGGTTTGTAGAGTATATCGGCTCTTCCTATGGTGGTTGAGATAGTGTTAGTCTTGCATGTTGTTCTATAGAAGCGGTTTGCGCTGGTGGTGAAGGGTTGGTGTTTGGCTTAAAGGCTGATCCCAGTGTTGCTGCTTGCAAGTCTGCTTTCTCCTGTGGTGAACTGGCAGTGAAGTTCTGATGGTCGCGGTGAGGAGGAATGGCAAGCGTTTCCCTGGTGTGTCTCTTGGTAATGCNCTGTGGTGAACTGGCAGTGAATTTCTGATGGTCGCGGTGAGGAGGAATGGCAAGCGTTTCCCTGGTGTGTCTCTTAGTAATGCGCCGGAGGGAGTTGTCCACGATTTTGAGTTCAAGCGATTTTTTCGTCCCACAGAGTCGCTCTATGGGCTGCAATCTGCTCCTTGATAGCTTTCTGCAGTCGATTTTGTATTTTCGCAACCGGTTTTTCACCCAGAGACGTCTAACATGATTGCGTTGGGTGTTGAGGATCTTGATATTTTCGGGAGGGAATCTTCGAACTGTGGCTTCCTTGCCCCGTGTGGTATTGTATTTTTGACTGTACTGTGAATGGCTTTAGTGAGGCTAGCAGTTTTATCCTCAAGTTTGCGGAAAATCCAAGGAGTTGTGGAGTGCTGCATTAAATCTTTGCCTATTTGCCTTTCGGTAGTTCGGGGTTGGTATCTATGGATGGATAACAGTTTCGGTATCCTTAATGATCGTTATGAGCAGTAATTGGTTAGAGTGCAGCTGGTGAATCACTTCTAATTCATGTATGTAGTTTATGTGTTGATACTTAGTTATGTCCAGTATGTCTGGTGT
>NQII01005791.1:167120-231375 GCA_002778355.1 Clitarchus hookeri
AAAAAAAACACACAGTGTATATAGGATACAAAAGTATTAGACAACTAGTAAACTGTAAATTTTCTATGATCAAACATTTCCAATATTATCTCTGACATTGAAATTATGATGCGAAAACGAGGAGTTTCTGCATAACAGGAGAAACCGAGACTGAAATAATCTTTGTTTCCATGTAGCGAGTCAAATGGGACTTTAGCAGGGTTTCAGAAAAGTTTAATGTAACCGTGACTGGACTATGAGGTAAATGTTCCCCAGCCTCCATCTCCCGACAGATAAACCAACCTCCGGGCTATTTACACCCTAGAACTGACACCTAAAGTTTATGGAGGTACGTCCATCGTCCACGAGAAAAAGTGGAGAATCTCCAGAGACATATTTTTCTGTACAGATTCAGTCCTTCCACCGTTTACACCATCCTCACATATCTCATATTTCTGCGAGTGTTCTGTGCCGACGTCAATTTCGAGATAAAAAACTTAATAAACCTTTTAGAAAAATTTTTTTTTTGCTCAGTAACTAGTTACTTTAACCCTCGCCGTCAGAGATAAACATATAGTTTCAGACGTCGCAGCAAACATTTTATTTATCTCTGAAATATGCTGCTGTTGCTGCAAGTACGACGCTGTGTAATATATCTGGACCAATAACAATCAGGTTGTGCTTTATGTTAACTGGCGGCAGCTTGCGAGACTAAGGAAAATAGTATTGCTACAAGACGCCAGGCGCATATCACCAAGTTCGTGAGGGATGGAACTTTTAATATAATAAAGGAATAAATTTGTTTTTTAAGTTATTTTTACTGCTATAGATATTCACACAACTATTATTTACAACATTATACTTTTGTATTCTTAAGTATTCTAAGTACGGTATTACGAACCATATCTTCGCAAGTGTAGGCGTGGTTTTCTCGAGAGATCATCCTGTCGGTATTTTTCGGAGTTGTAATCTGCTTTTCCCCTTCCTTCCATTTATTTCTTACCCACGAGTGGAGTGATGTTGTGGGTGAGTGAGTGGGCGCCTCTCAACAGCGAGGTCTTGAGAGCCGATGAGGGTGATTGAGGTGGGTATGAAGCGGCACCGAAATGAATGGACGCGGAAAACGGGAGATCTCCGAGTAATGTGGCGTAGCATACAGAATTTCACAGGTGAATCTCGCTACAGGATTTTCGCTCAAGTCAAGAAGGGCGAGAGTGGCCACGTTTTACTTTTGTCCCTCCCCCCTCCCGGAACCGTTATGTGGTAATTACAGACATGCAAAATTAACGTTTTTATTTGGGGACACGCTAAACTTCAAACACGCGAAACTTCGCATTATGTTTGCTATTGGACCATACTTTATCTGACACGTCCTGGATTCGTAACTCTGAGCCAATGAACGAACATTTTACAATTACGTGCTCTAATTACGTGCAGTTCGGTCAGAAAGGGCGTGGCTTCGCATCTACGCAGCAGCCAATGGAGAAACGACGCCGGCTCCAGTACAGGCCGAATTATGAAGTCTAGCCTGATGCCGAATAATAACGCGGATATTGAGTGTCTCTGACGATAATGTTTGATGAAGTCGCCTGGAGGATGCTGTAGCTCCAGCCGCTGCTCTCCCACGCCTCTACTACAATCGAACGCCTCCTGTCGCGACGAGGGTGATAGAGTTGGGGGGACGAGCGGGTTGTTGGGAACTGGAAGTGGAGGAGTTGCCGCTACACGTGGGTCTGGTGAATGAGCCCTTCTGGAACTGGCGATATTAACACATCAACATATTATCCCGAGTACACTCGTTCACGTGTGATACGTTGCATAATAGGTAGAATCGTGGTCTGTGCTGTGCAAGTCCGGACGTTAGCACCAATACGGACATCGCATTTCACTGTATAACGCTACTGGCTGCTGCTGGTACAAAAGCTATTTTATCATTGGTCACTTCTTGTTCCGTGGATCTACTGAAACTCTTTCCATAGGCTACAAAGCGTCAGTTGTTATAAGTAGGGCCAGTGACTTTTCGCGTNCCGTGGATCTACTGAAACTCTTTCCATAGGCTACAAAGCGTCAGTTGTTATAAGTAGGGCCAGTGACTTTTCGCGTAAAAATCGGAGCACACGGTAGACTTCAATACTATATACACACCGCAGCTGTTGTTATACCTCCATTGGCTGCTGGTGACGTGTCCGTCTGTGACGAAGCCACTCGGGACCAAGTAACTCNCAGAGATGGTAATGCCTTGTAAGGAATATTTCTCAACCCAAATACTATTACACTCAGTGCGCACAATTTCGGCATATTGTCCCGTTTGGTTTATCTTCTATACATGGCTCGGCTTAATCTATTTTGCGGAAATTCTTCGTTTTCGCGTCATAATTTCGGGTATATAAGAATTACTGACAATGCACTTTTATAGAAAATTTACATTTTACGCGTTTCATATTTTTTGTGAGTAATTTTAACCGTGTGCTTTCTGCTTGTTGTAAAATATCAGGAACCTATTTACATCTTATAAATAAGTTCCTGCCTTTTTGCAAGCAGGAAAAAAAACACACAGTGTATATCGGATACAAAAGTATTAGACAACTAGTAAACTGTAAATTTTCTATGATCAAACATTTCCAATATTATCTCTGACATTGAAATTATGATGCGAAAACGAGGAGTTTCTGCATAACAGTAGAAACCGAGACTGAAATAATCTTTGTTTCCATGTAGCGAGTCAAATGGGACTTTAGCAGGGTTTCAGAAAAGTTGAATGTAACCGTGACTGGACTATGAGGTAAATGTTCCCCAGCCTCCATCTCCCGACAGATAAACCAACCTCCGGGCTATTTACACCCTAAAACAAACACCTAAAGTTTATGGAGGTACGTCCATCGTCCACGAGAAAAAGTGGAAAAACTCCAGAGACATATTTTGCGGTACAGATTCAGTCCTTCCCCCGTTTACACCTTCCTCGCATATCTCATATTTCTGCGAGTGTTCTGTGCCGACGTCAATTTCGAGATAAAAAACTTTATGAACTTTTAGAAAGATTTTTTTTTTTTGCTCAGTAACTAGTTACTTTAACCCTCGCCGTCAGAGATAAACATATAGTTTCAGACGTCGCAACAAACGTTTTTTTTATCTCTGAAATATGCTGCTGTTGTTGCAAGTATGACGCTGTGTAATATATCGGGACCAATAACAGTCTGGTTGTGGTTTATGTTAACTGGCAGCAGCTTACGAGACTAATAAAAATAGTATTGCTACAAGACGCCAGGTGCATATGACCGAGTTCGTGAGGGATGGAACTATTAATACAATAAAGGACCAAATTTGATTTTTAATTTATTTATATTGCTACACATTTTCACACAGCTATTATTTACAACATTAAACTTTTGCATTCTTAAGTATTCTAAGTACGGTATTACGAACCATATCTTCGTAAGTGTAGGCGTGGTTTTCTCGAGAGCTCGTCCTGTCGGTATTTTTCGGCGTTGTAATCTGCCTGCCACCCCCCCTCCCATATTTATTTCATGCCCACGAGTGGAGTGATGTTGTGGGCGAGTGAGTGGGCGCCTCTCAACAGCGAGATCTTGAGAGCCGATGAGGGTGATTGAGGTGAGTATGAAGCGGCACCGAAATGAATGGACGCGGAAAACGGGAGATCTCCGAGTAATGTGGCGTAGCATACAGAATTTTACAGGTGAATCTCGCTACAGGATTTTCGCTCAAGTCAAGAAGGGCGAGATTGGCCACGTTTTACTTTTGTCCCCCCACCCCCCGGGGACCGTAATGTTATAATTACAGACATGCAAAATTCGCGTTTTTATTTGGGGACACGCTAAACTTCAAACACGCGAACCTTTGCAATGTGTTTGTTATTGGACCATACTTTATCTGACACGCCCTGGATACGTAACTCTGGGCTAATGAACGAACATTTTACAATTACGTGCTCCGATTACATGCAGTTTGGTCAGGAAGGGCGTGTCTTCGCATCTACGCAGCAGCCAATGGAGAAACGACGCCGGCTCCAGTACAGGCCGAATTATGAAGTCTAGCCTGATGCCGAATAATAACGCGGATATTGAGTGTCTCTGACGATAATGTTTGATGAAGTCGCCTGGAGGATGCTGTAGCTCCAGCCGCTGATCTCCCACGCCTCTACTTCAATCGAACCCCTCCTGTCGCGACGAGGGTGGTGGAGTTGGGAAAACGAGGGGGTTGTTGGGAACTGGAAGTGGAGGAGTTGTCGCTACACGTGAGTCTGGTTAATGAGCCCTTCTGGAACTGGCGATATTAACACATCAACATTTATCCTGAGTACACTCGTTCACGTGTGATACGTTGCATAACAGGTAGAATCATGGTCGGTGCTATGCAAGTCCGGACGTTAGCACCAATACGGACATCGCATTTCACTGGATAACGCTACTGGCTGGTGCTGGCACAAAAACCATGTTATCATTGTTCGCTTCTTGTGCCGTGGATCTAGTGAATCTCTTTCCATGGGCTACAAAGCGTCAGTTGTTATAAGTAGGGCCAGTGACTTTTAGCGTGAAAATCGGAGCACACAGTAGACTTCAATACTGTATACACACCTCTGCTGTTGTTATACCTCCATTGGCTACTGGTGCCGTGTCCGTCTTTGAACAAGCCACTCAGGACCTAGTAACTCCGACACTGAACCTTCGTGGCATGTGCAGCTGGAGTTTACGGAGTAACAGACTGTTTCGCTCTTCGAGCGTATTTATTATTAGTAGAGATAAATATTGTACTGTTCAGTGACTGTTAAGGTAATACTATAGGTACTAAATGACCAATTTCACTCTATCATGTTTGCGGTTTTAATGAATATAATTGACTAATGGAAACTTTTATAAGTATTGGATAACTGGGTAGTCGTTATCGATGAAAATTAATATAATGCGCAACGCACTAAATTCTAAGTGTAATAGCGCATTCGCGCACATTTACGAAATACTACAAATATACATCATTTGATTTTAATGATTAACTCTTTCTGCACTTATCATGTTGTAGCTACCGAAGTATACTTTTCCATGATTTTCGGTCATTTTACAGCAATGATTTGGAAGAAGTCCGAAATCCACCTGTAAAGAAAATGTTACTTGGTCGTCGACAATATGTTAAGACACTCATGCGTCAATTTGAGACAACGATTTTGGCTGAAATTTTTTCTGAGTTTATGGTTGGTTCATTTATCCTATTTAGGTACTTAATGAATGTGTGCGCATGTGCGTGTCTGGTCTAATCACTGCAATCAACGCGAGTTCAAACATAACACAAACGTCCAGTAACGAATCAATTACAGTCTGGAAAATTAATAATTAACGAAGTCTCACGATACAGACGCGAGCCAAAATTGATAAGCTCTTCTCATTTAATAAAATAACTTACAAATTTACAAAATTACGGGTACTATTAGTAATTACATTTTCTTATCAAGTTACCATATGTACGCTCATTAAAATACACGCATTTCAATAGATCCATTCAAATTATCATAATTAAACACTAATTTGATATTAGTAATGATATATGATGCGTGGCACTGAATATATGCGATTCCAACAAAATTTGTATTACGTAAATTTTTTTTACAAATTTGTATACCATTTTTTATAATACTTATTTTAAGAATTGTTTTGAATTATGCACCATGTGTAAATCGAGAAAATCCGGTAACGGGCAAATTGCGGTATTATATTACACACACACAATCATTACGGAGGTGGAATACAAATACAAGATTTATTTCAAACTGCAGATAGCTTACAATACATAAAAAGAAAATTTAAATTAAAACTAGTTAAACGCAACACATCACAGTACCTCCTGCATTATCCTAGGAATGAGCAAGTGTCTTTATCCAAGCAAAAAGATTACATGTATAAGTGTTTAGTAAACTACGAAAAAATTAGGCGTGTATTATTATTTATTATTAACGCTAGTTGATTTCAACAAAATTATGTATACTTGTTATATGGAAAATTCTATAGTGTTGGAAATCGTTTTTTAATAAAAATTATATAAATAATTTTTATGGAAACTATCTAAACATTTTTGCAACTCTTTTCGAGAACAATTCACATTAAAATATGGATAAACAACTGTACTGAAGCAAAATAGGGAGAAATGGAGCAAGAAGGCGCAGTGGTAACAACAGAGGCTCGCGTTGTTTGGGGTCTGGGTTCGAATCGTGTCCGGACATCTTTATGTCGGTTTTACGTGCGGTTTTCCGAAATCACTCCAGGCAAATGCTGGGATGGTTCCGTGACACCGTATAGGGAATATGGAGTAAATCACGCTTACCAACTGTGCAACAAGCACCTTCCGTGTTTCAACACTGAACTGCTTTACTGCAAACAGCGCCGCTGTAAGAAACAACGCACATGGGATTTGAAGTTAGAGTACTGTTAATGTAAGTAAGCGCTTTGGAGTGTTAGAGCAACAGTTTTAATGCAACTAAAATGTATTCAATTTATTAAAAATATTTTACTCGATTTAAAACGCGGATCTGCTGAAAATTCAAACGTAAATAAAATACAAATATAGAGATGATAGTTTATCGCGGGAAGAGTTGACAGTTTGCTAGGATTCCACGTACTGTGCACTTGTCTTAAGTTTGCTTTCTATATTTGCTGCCATGCTTGTCTGAAGCTAAGCTTCACTGGACCAATGAGGATTCTGATTCTATAAGGCAGGACGTTCGTGATTGGTCTGCAAACGACTTAGCCGAGTCAAAACCTTGTTCATCCAATCATTACAAAATATAATAGTTATAATATAACAGAAGATATGTTGCCTCAAAATTTTTCCACGGTTTTCCATTATCTATATACATATCCATTAGTGTTGAACATGTGACATTGACAGTTGTGCTGGCGAAGGGTGATTCAATGTTGGAGACACCCATAAGATATAAATCGGTGACTCATCTTCAGTTTATGCTTGATTCAGGCCATGACCGATTCCTTCCACGTTCTTGACTGTCAAAGGGGGCTAGTTCTGTCTTTCAACGAGACATTAAGTCATCCCCAACATGTTCTTGGTACACACTATCATGACATGCTTTCATGTATTTCGTGTGTGCAATACACATTTGCTGCTGGAAGCGAATCGTACAAATATTGTATGACATAGTCCATTCAGATAACTTTACTGAAGCCCTACCAAAATTCTACTTTTAGGGTATTCCTCCGCCTCGTACAAACAAAGCTTAACCTAGTCTAGAAAATAGCGCCAAAGGTACTGCGCACCGCATTCGTGCGCGCTCAGTGTAATATTATTTTACATAAGAACTATTTAGTACCAGGCATTATCAACACACCTATTTTCTCAGTGTTTTTATTTAAATTAATTATAAATTAAATATTAAAATTGATATGTAAAATATAAGCAACGGTTTAATTTAACCAAAAATTAAGGCACTTTTACGTTAACAGATGCATAAAACGCTTGAGACACACGTCACATTTAGGAAATAACCAAACATGTTTTAAATTGGGTGATTTTTCAAAGGTTCGATTCAAAGCGGGCGAAGAAACCGTGAACAGACTATATAAAGAATGTTCCCTAATATGTGGGAAGTAATCGTGGAGTGGATGGTACACCCCAAACAACACAAAATGTCACTATGAGCATACGTCCTAAAGTCGATAGTTTCCCAGTTGCAGACCTTCCAATGCTGTACTGGGTGTATTCGCGATAATCTTCCTGATACATTCCAGTTAGTAGCAGAAGTCACGTTCGTGCACCAGCAGTGATACGTGACTCTACAATAAGTGCTCAAAATGTCCACGTTGTGCCTCGCATGCACGCCTGAACACGCCGCGTCATAGATCGTCCTGCACGTTCACACACTCCAGGAGTCACACGTGTCTGCTGGCAACCTTGTTCCACTCGCTGGCGAAGCAGTGCTATGTCCGGAACTGGAGTTGCATAGGCAATGGCCTTGAGATGCCCCCACAGGTGATAGTCCAGTGGATTGAGATCCGGGGTTCTAAGCTCACGGTATTCGACGTGAGTCGGCCGTCACAGTGCAATGGAACAGGTAATGACACTCACACCACTCCAGGTGATCACATTAAAGAGGGACAACTCGTAAAAGACCGACTATTACTTGAGCCACCCTTATTTCGCGAAAATATATATGCATAGTCTTCGTAGTTAGCTTANTCGTAAAAGACCGACTATTACTTGAGCCACCCTTATTTCGCGAAAATATATATGCATAGTCTTCGTAGTTAGCTTATAAGCCATTCTGACTTAAAAATGTCTAAGGGTACAGAACAATAAAGAGTCATGATTCGGTAGAGCACAGCAGTATAAGACGAGGTTTATTACACATAAGGATTTTACAATAACTATTTAAATGATTATTGATCTGGGGAGATTTTAAATTGAATACCATCAGGATTATTAATTAACTTAATATTTTATTTTTACCTAACGCCATTATTATTAAAGTCTAATTGGAAAGTCGTCACCATGTTCAGCCTCCGGGAGGCTGATTCCACGAGGCGGTTCACGACGGCCGGACACACCCATCTACCGCGGACTTCTCTCTGGTCGGATCGACGACAAAAGACGCCGCTCCCAGTGTTACGCTGGCCTATATAAGGCGCGTTCGTTGATATTTGCGGCCCCGTTTACTGGCGGTGGGGGGGATTTTTGCAACAGTCTTTCCCAAGGTGCTGTAGCAATCACGCTCGTGCCCTGGTTTAATGTTTGAAGGTGGGATAAGGCACGCCGTTCGGCTAATTCCTGATCACTTCATAACAGCCAGTGTATTCAGTCGACGGCCTGCCACTATAATACACATTTATACCTATAAATGAGCATGATATTTTCAGTGGGTGTTCACTGAAGGGTATTATTCTATGGAAAATACGTGATGTTTTTGAGTTCTTTAATTTCCAGCAGCAGATACACTTGTATACATCATATGTTCAATTGCGAGGGAGGTTGTTGGTGGCTACATTCAGTAGCCATACGTCTTGTACACTTCATCCCAGAATGCCATGCGCTCCTTGTACATGTCCTTGCGCATGCGTAGTTGGACGTCCAGCTGTAAGTACCTCCTGTTGTTCTTCCTGGCCGGGAGCCACTGCGGACATTGACGGAGAGTTGGATTCCTGTAACGTGGAATTCATGCGTTCACATCCTGACACACGCACCACTTGCTTAAACATTTTTCAAAGGTATCCTTTATTTAATCTTTCCAAAATATGTGTCAGAAGTCCTGGAGGTAGGGAAGGAATACAGTAACCGGTCCTGGACCAAGCACGGGTCCCAACCATGAGGACACTGGGCCAGATGGAGATAATGGATTTATTGCCAAATATTTTTACTAAGAGACAGGCGACATAAGATTGGATGTGCATGTTGTTTATTGGACCTTTATTAATCGTATGGGTATTTTTTATTTTTTTTCGGTCAGTCTGAGATTTCCTAAATTTTTACGGTGTTCTCGATGTCAACTCAACAATTTGGACTGTTAAATCTTTTAGTATGTGAATGTTTAATGTAAGATAGAAAGCAGTGTTCCTTGCATAATCTTTAAAACTGTGGGTCCGCGGAATGGGAAAAGTTACGGACTGTCCCAGTTATGCCAGGATCTTTGCCCAACCTGTATCCTTCTGTCACAAGTAAATATCAACATTTCCATGGACAAACTGACTACTGCCTGTCAGTCAATCAAATGACAAAATGAAATTGCTAGAAATATACATTTATATCGAAACCTTTCCAGAAGTTATTGTTGAAGGGTCGAGGGGAAGAGTTATCAATACAGCAAACATTGTAATTAAAACATTCATTTTATAACATAACGAATCATGTTAATCAAAATAACTCAAATAGGCCTACTCAAATTCTGTCATTTGAATCAATAACTATGGTTAGGCAATGAAATATATCATATTTTACTCTGTCTCTGTCATAATGGGGAGAAAGGCAAGTGGGTGACATTATGCAGAAAAGCTACATGAACACGATTTTTCAGTGTCCAAGAAAATATATAAGTTTGTTATTTTCACAAACAGTCTATCCTTATTCTCCGAATTTTAATGCAACAGTAAAATATTTTATATGTCAGTCAAAGTGCAGTTACAATTAAGCAACATCAGGCATCATTTTTCAGCAATTGCTTAATATATAATATTCTTAGTTGGGAAGGGGAAAATACAGAAATCATTGTGGTTTAACCAGGTTTTGTGTCATATAATATCAATGGAGCAGCTANAGTTGGGAAGGGGAAAATACAGAAATCATTGTGGTTTAACCAGGTTTTGTGTCATATAATATCAATGGAGCAGCTATGTTTGCTTACCATTCTGAATAAATGGGAATTAATGAGTGATCACCTTCAGATAATAACTTCGAAAGCCCCAGTAGTACACAAACCTAAATACAATAGTCTTTAAAATATAATTAAATGATGTCGTATGCCCTAACAAAGTCATATTTTCAAAAATAAATCTCAAATATAATTAGGTATGAAGGAAAGTAGTTGGGCCTCACGCCTCGTCCACAGCGAGGTCATTAGAGACGCAGCAAGTTGCTCACGGAANGTATGAAGGAAAGTAGTTGGGCCTCACGCCTCGTCCACAGCGAGGTCATTAGAGACGCAGCAAGTTGCTCACGGAATAGGGATTGGGGAAGGAATCGTCTATGGCCTTTGTTAAGGACCGATCGCAGCATTCGCCTAAAGTGATTTCGGGAATCCATGGAGAACCGCTATCGGGATGGCCGGACCATGAATCGAACCCGGATCCTTCCAAATGCGAGTTAACGAGTTACCTCTGCGCTATCCCGCTCGGTCTCAAATATAAGTAATATAAAAAATACATAAAACCAAGGTGATGCCCTATTCTTCCTTTTAAACATAATTTGTGTAAATTCTATGCACAGCAATGCCAAGGAAGGATTTGGAAGTTTTGAGAAGAAGAGAGATTTCACATGTGGCTCTTGCTTTTTCACCACCCGTATCAAAGCAAAGGCGTACCACCCATGCTGTCTCTCCTGTTCCGATGTCCTTGGAAATATTTACGTCACTAATTAACATATACGAGAAATTACGCGAATTCGTTTGATGACAAGTTAAATTTCAACAACACCTACATTGGAATTGCTATCTCTAATGCACCTCAGTTTGCTAGACACAAGCCGCACCTCTTTCGACCAAAAACGAACTACAAAGACAAAAGAACAGAATACTATGATATATGCCCTGGAGTTAAATTGAAGCAACGACCAATGAAAAACTAACGGAGGCTCGAGTACACAGAATATTGTGGAGTCTGGCTTGCTGCCGAATGAAAATAATTGTTTATAGCCTGCTTTCCTTGGAAAGATAGACTTATGAAATCACACGAACATCTGTCTGGATGAATGTCTCTCCGTTTTAACTTTTGAAACCGTTAACCTAGTTTCACGAAACTCGGTGCACGTATACACTAGGCGAGGATATCTGCCTTTTATTGTTTCCGAACTCGCCCAGTGTTCGTTTTTAGAATGACTGCCATTCCAAAATTTGAGAGGTCCATGTCATATCTCGGGAACAATTAAACTGACTTAAACTAAATTCGGTATGTTGACAGTGCATCATGTAGGTACTGCATTTAGAGGGATATAAGGTTTTTTTCTCCGCCAAAAGATTCAAAGACCAGTTGTACTCCAAAACACTTTACTTCATTTGCACATTCGTGGTTGGGTGATTTGAAATGTCCCGATGGAAATACCAAATAAAGGTTGGAACTATGGGCACGTGGATAACAGAGGAAATTCTGGTAACGCGTGAATATATGCCACAGAAATCCGCTCAGTCTAGTCTGTCTGATCAGTGCGAATTGCGAACTTGTGAATTTGCCTTAATTGTTTATGATGTGAACTAAGCCATGCAGGAACTTCATTGTTGATGAGGTAATTCAACTTATGTGCAGTGAGAATTNTTGTTTATGATGTGAACTAAGCCATGCAGGAACTTCATTGTTGATGAGGTAATTCAACTTATGTGCAGTGAGAATTTCTATTTTGCTTCATAATATCGTTCTCAATAGAATTGCAGAATTATTCAATATAACGCTACGTTTTTCAAAATATTAACTTGTGCTCGACAGAGTTATCACTGAGAAAATGTGACTATGGTGAAGCACATGTAGGTTGTCAGGTGTAAATATTGCATACATCTCAAATACCTTTAAAAAGTTGGACATAAGGCACAGAACCATTCACGGTTTATGCTTTACCATTATCAAAATACACAAGGAATTCTTATGTAACTGGCGATTACAGGCTTCAGCATGGTCTCATTAGCTGAAGATGTTGTTGTTCTTTGTTTACCTTGAAACTTGGAACCAAAGTGAAGGATGATAAAAAAAAAATACGCTATCAGTTATATTTTCTGCGGAGATGACTACCCGAAGTATGGTGTGCTAAAGGCATTCGATTACACGTATCTGTTAAATAAACAGTGTATATATTTTCAGAAAAATAAATTAAAAATATTTTCGTTATTCGTTAAGATTGGATCTTTAAAAGTTTAATAAAAAAGCTTAATTCCCACACTAAAAATATTTACAGCCAATTAATGCTACTTGGTGTATATGCCTACACGTTATACAATGCACGGATAAATAATAAAACGGACACGGAACAGGCAAGCAAAACGTGTGGAAGAATTGTAAAGGTTTTCACTTGTCCTACTGTACACAGAAACTTAACGATCTGCAACCGCGATATGTCTAAAATAATAAATGTGTCTCAAATCTATAGAAGTGTCATAATAACTGAAAACCTTACTAGAACATATAGTTTAAACAGTTAAATAATGTGCTGAGTGGAACGTATGTAAAAAAAACCTTTGCAGTAAAAAGTTCATGTTGCTGTTTGGGTAGTCTTAAAGTTATGGTATAAACTGCATTTTCCTATTATTTCTCAACAGCAGGTCTTTCTTACTAATTTATACGTGCTTGCCTCATNTTATGGTATAAACTGCATTTTCCTATTATTTCTCAACATCAGGTCTTTCTTACTAATTTATACGTGCTTGCCTCATTCTTCTTGACGTAGAAATAACGTGTAAATGCCCAACCACATGTTTTTAATCCCAATAGGCTCCCTGATTGAAACTTACTCCTACTATTTCAGTACAGTTAGAGAACTACTGTGCGTCCACTCACCCAGACCAGCCGAAGTCGTACCACATCGTGGTGAAGTGATCGATGACACGCACATCGTTAGCAGTGGGGTAGTAGGGGATGTGGTGCACGTAGAATAGGTAGGCGGCATCGTCAGTATGGGAAGGGCCTGAACACACGTGAATCATGCAATCGTGAATGAGCTGGGAGAGTTACATTTTCAATCACTTGAGCATACCGTCGCGGAATGCTAACATTTAACAGATTTAAACCAAATTATGGTAATTCACACCACATCATGCAATCATTGAAATTGGGAGGGGATATTGTTATTTACCAGCCATTATGAAAAAGTNTGGTAATTCACACCACATCATGCAATCATTGAAATTGGGAGGGGATATTGTTATTTACCAGCCATTATGAAAAAGAAAAGTTTTTACATCACATCTCGGTAAATAATTAATCGATTCCCACAAAAATTAAAAGATAGCAATATTATGTTAAGTTATGTAAATGTGTAGGTTATGAATAGCAAGGCACTTATTACTAAAATCACAGTCATATAAAAATGTTAGATTAATTTGCTATTTCTACCACACCTTTTGACTAATTTCGATAAAACTGGGTATACTGAAAGCATCTGTTACATATATCAAATACGCCAATACATAGACTTTTATATTCCCCATTTTGTAATTAAACGCTACATTGAAATTAAATTTTTTGTCATATCTCAGAAACAAATAAACTGATTACTACCGAATAAGAAAAAAGCCAAAAAAACTATGGCAAGCAATGCAAATTTGTTTAGGTAACTCAGAGACATATTTTCAAAATGGCGATAATAAAAACGTTTAGAGTTGAATGCTATAACTATGAAATCATGGAACCAATTTCAACTTTACTGTGTAAAATGGCAGTATCTATTATAAGAATCAAATGGGTCTACAAACAGCCTATTTAGTCCACCATTTTGTAAGATAGTGCTACATTAAAAGAAAAGTGGTTGTGTGATATATCCCGAAACAATATACAATTACTTACAAATTCAGCAACCAAGTAGTAATACCGAAGGCCATGTAAATTTATATTTTATTTGTGGTTGATGCATTTATTTTCAAAATAAATCTATATGAAAATTTTAGCTTACTACGTATGCTATATCTATGAAACCGCGTCTTTTCCCCGGCATTACTTAAGAAAACACAACACAAAAAGTTTTTTTATATAAGTTAGGCAGACGAGTAGTAATACGACAGAATATGTAATTGAAAAAATTTTAATGTGTTTCAGATACTACATTGGGAAATTGCGATGATATTACACATTTTATCTTAGCTGAATACATAGCAGGAAATACCTATTAAAACAATTGAATGTGTATATAAAGTGTCTTTTGTATGCTATACTGTAAAACAGCATAATATAAAAAATTTTTTTTTTGTCATATTTCGGGAAACAATAAACCGATTCCATCAAAATTCGGCAAAAAAATTTTTTACCGCAAGCTGTGTAAAATGCTATGTTTAAATAAGTCGGAAACTTATCTTCAAAATATCAGCTTAGTATGGTTTATCTATAAAACCAGGCAAGTAATTTCAATTTAAATTTGTGTGCTGGCAGTATTTTTTATTACAATCACACCCGTATTCGTCTCTTTTGTTAGACATTTCGTATAATATGACACACGAAAAAATTTAAAATTGTACGTAATTTCTCGTGAAANTTCGTCTCTTTTGTTAGACATTTCGTATAATATGACACACGAAAAAATTTAAAATTGTACGTAATTTCTCGTGAAAAAATTGACCAATTCCTAATAAATTTAGTAAACAAGTTAGGCTACAGTAGGCCATGCAAATTAATATCTTTAATTGGTTCAAAAATTATTTTCATAATGGCATCCGTATATAAGAACTTAAGCTTTGTATGCAATACCTAGAAAACCACATAAAAAATTTAAACTTANTCATAATGGCATCCGTATATAAGAACTTAAGCTTTGTATGCAATACCTAGAAAACCACATAAAAAATTTAAACTTTACTTGGAATAACAGTATTATATATTACAACAATCATGTGTCTATACAGAACGTCTTTTCTCCACAATTTTTTAAATAAAAAATACAATTTTAAAAAATATGCCATACCTCGGAAAACAATAAACAGATCCCCACTAATTTCAGGCTACAAGTTATACTTCTGTAGACNGCAGAACATGTGGAAGAATTGCAAATGTTTTCACTTGTCCTACTGTACACAGAAACTTAACGATCTGCAACCGCATTATGTCTTAAATAATAAATGTTTCTTAAATCTATAGAATTGTCATAATTACTGCAAACCTTATTAGAATATATAGTNTATGTCTTAAATAATAAATGTTTCTTAAATCTATAGAATTGTCATAATTACTGCAAACCTTATTAGAATATATAGTTTTAACAGTTAAATAGTGTGCTAAGTATAACGTATGTAAAAAAAAACCTTTCCAGTATAAAGTTCATGTTCCTGTTTGGGTAGTCTTAAACTTATGGTATAAACTGCATTTTCCTATTATTTCTCAACAGCAGGTCTTTCTTACTAATTTATACGTGCTTGCCTCATTCTTCTTGACGTAGAAATAACGTGTAAATGCCCAACCACATGTTTTTAATCCCAATAGGCTCCCTGATTGAAACTTACTCCTACTATTTCAGTACAGTTAGAGAACTACTGTGCGTCCACTCACCCAGACCAGCCGAAGTCGTACCACATCGTGGTGAAGTGATCGATGACACGCACATCGTTAGCAGTGGGGTAGTAGGGGATGTGGTGCACGTAGAATAGGTAGGCGGCATCGTCAGTATGGGAAGGGCCTGAACACACGTGAATCATGCAATCGTGAATGAGCTGGGAGAGTTACATTTTCAATCACTTGAGCATACCGTCGCGGAATGCTAACATTTAACAGATTTAAACCAAATTATGGTAATTCACACCACATCATGCAATCATTGAAATTGGGAGGGGATATTGTTATTTACCAGCCATTATGAAAAAGTAAAGTTTTTACATCACATCTCGGTAAATAATTAATCGATTCCCACCAAAATTAAAAGATAGCAATATTATGTTAAGTTATGTAAATGTGTAGGTTATGAATAGCAAGGCACTTATTACTAAAATCACAGTCATATAAAAATGTTAGATTAATTTGCTATCTCTACCACACCTTTTAANTTTCTACCACACCTTTTGACTAATTTCGATAAAACTGGGTATACTGAAAGCATCTGTTACATATATCAAATACGCCAATACATAGACTTTTATATTCCCCATTTTGTAATTAAACGCTACATTGAAATAAAATTTTTTGTCATATCTCAGAAACAAATAAACTGATTACTACCGAATAAGAAAAAAGTCAAAAGAACTATGGCAAGCAATGCAAATTTGTTTAGGTAACTCAGAGACATATTTTCAAAATGGCGATCATAAAAACGTTTAGAGTTGAATGCTATAACTATGAAATCATGGAACCAATTTCAACTTTACTGTGTAAAATGGCAGTATCTATTATAAGAATCAAATGGGTCTACAAACAGCCTATTTAGTCCACCATTTTGTAAGATAGTGCTACATTAAAAGAAAAGTGGTTGTGTGATATATCCCGAAACAATATACAATTACTTACAAATTCAGCAACCAAGTAGTAATACCGAAGGCCATGTAAATTTATATTTTATTTGTGGTTGATGCATTTATTTTCAAAATAAATCTATATGAAAATTTTAGCTTACTACGTATGCTATATCTATGAAACCGCGTCTTTTCCCCGGCATTACTTAAGAAAACACAACACAAAAAGTTTTTTTATATAAGTTAGGCAGACGAGTAGTAATACGACAGAATATGTAATTGAAAAAATTTTAATGTGTTTCAGATACTACATTGGGAAATTGCGATGATATTACACATTTTATCTTAGCTGAATACATAGCAGGACATACCTATTAAAACAATTGAATGTGTATATAAAGTGTCTTTTTGTATGCTATACTGTAAAACAGCATAATATAAAAAAATTTTTTTTTGTCATATTTCGGGAAACAATAAACCGATTCCATCAAAATTCGGCAAAAAATTTTTTTACCGCAAGCTGTGTAAAATGCTATGTTTAAATAAGTCGGAAACTTATCTTCAAAATATCAGCTTAGTATGGTTTATCTATAAAACCAGGCAAGTAATTTAAATTTAAATTTGTGTGCTGGCAGTATTTTTTATTACAATCACACCCGTCTTCGTCTCTTTTGTTAGACATTTCGTATAATATGACACACGAAAAAATTTAAAATTGTACGTAATTTCTCGTGAAAAAATTGACCAATTCCTAATAAATTTAGTAAACAAGTTAGGCTACAGTAGGCCATGCAAATTAATATCTTTAATTGGTTCAAAAATTATTTTCATAATGGCATCCGTATATAAGAACTTAAGCTTTGTATGCAATACCTAGAAAACCACATAAAAAATTTAAACTTAACTTGGAATAACAGTATTATATATTACAACAATCATGTGTCTATACAGAACATCTTTTCTCCACAATTTTTTAAATAAAAATACAATTTTAANACAATTTTTTAAATAAAAAATACAATTTTAAAAAATATGCCATACCTCGGAAAACAATAAACAGATCCCCACTAATTTCAGGCTACAAGTTATACTTCTGTAGACCATCTAAGTTCCTATCAATTAAAGGGGTATTCACATATTTTCAACATAACATTATTTATAACGTCCCGAATAATTTAAATCATAATTTTATTCTGGCATGTCATTATTTATGACAAACATCGACGTAATTTGTTCGCCATTTATGAAGGTAACACAAAATGAGAAAATAGGGCTTTTATGCTATAAATCAGGAACTAATATACTGATTCCCACCACAATTTGCACACAAGTAGTGCCAAAAGGTCCATGTAAACTTACATGATTTAATTGACTCACACACTTAGTATTCAAAATGAATGCCGTGTAAATATTTCACGTTATTAAACCATGTCTAGCAAAATACAGTACTGAGTACAAACGAAGTTAGTGCTCCTAATCCTAATCTTACGTCCGTAGTGCAGTTGATTGCATGCCAACTTACTGTCCAAGGGGTTCTGGTTTTAAATCCCGTGTAAGGCACCCCTGTTCACGTAATTTTCTCATTAATAATGAATATGTTTCTGGTTCAATTTATAATGATATCTCCGTCGACTTGACATCAATACCTATCTANTCACGTAATTTTCTCATTAATAATGAATATGTTTCTGGTTCAATTTATAATGATATCTCCGTCGACTTGACATCAAGACCTATCCACAATAAATGTCAACTTTTAATAACTTTATCACAACTATTTCCTTACATGTGTAGGAAAGTAGGCTCGTTAGTTTGTAATCGTAACTACTTGTTTATTTACTGTTTACTCTACATCTGTTAATGACTTCATCACAATTTCTAAAATCAATATAAACTAAATTATATTTATCTTAAATACCACATTCCATAACCCTCTCTCTAATTAGCTAAAGTTTCAACATTGAAGGAAACCTTCCCCTGAAACGTTTCACGCTGTTAATTACGAAAACGTGTATGACAACGGTCAGCTTTCGGTTAAATATTCCATAGAAAACTTCATACCAGTGGCCATGCACGCTTGAGAGGAATCTTCAAGTAAACTTCCATCGTGGTACATGGGCATCACCCAAAGACGTAATCAGACCCACTTTTTCGGAGGGGCCATTTGAATGTGCTTAAGATATATATAAAATTAAATACTTGCTAATGACAGCCATTAAAATTCAGTTAAGTGGGTTTTTCTCCGAGCAATTTTTGACTTCCAATGTTCAAATTTTGCTTCAATTGTCTCATTTCATATTTTTACAAAATCATGTGTGTTCCTCAGACACTAATTAATTTTTTGAGATTAAGTGAGTTAACACGTCCATAAATACGTTCGACAAAATTCAGTATAATATTTAGCTGGTAAAACTCTTAATTGTTAAAATGACATATTCCCACATTTTCCTAATCCAAGACCAAGAAGACTTGAAGTTACTTTACAGACCGACAATTAAATATTGTCATAATTATCCAATTTAGATTCTCGGGGCCCACGTTCAACAAATCGCCTCTCAGTGGGTACGCTTCTGGGATTTACACAATAGCTTCGCTTCTGTATTTTCAATTATTTACCTTTCAGAGTGAAGTTGCCATTATGCATTCGCAGAGTGCCGTCGTAGGTGAACAAGTAGACGTAGAGAGGAGCTTTGACTTTGGAAAGGTAGAATGAGGTACTCCTATGGGCTGGATGTACCACAAAGTTGTCCGACCTCAGCTGCGAAAAAAAAGGACATCAGTGACGTCACTTGGAGGATGTGACGACCTAGGAGGATGGGAGATGGGTTGCATTTGAGAGGTTGTGGTATACGTTCTTTGAGTTGCTGACACAACGAATGTCGTTCAAGACTGCTCAAGTGTTCTACAGATCACTGCATTCTCACTTACAACCAACGTTTTGGACTGCATGATACCCGTAAGGGTTAAAAGTTGACTCCGTCTCAATTAAAGGCAATTATATGTGGCACAGAATTTACCAGCCACTGTGTTTTTAATGTCACTTAAAATTAATTTTTCTTTATAGCATATTGTGGACTTATTATTCTCATAGACAAAAATTAGATATAATAAAATTCGTTAAACCTTCGAAGACAAAACGTTCTCTACACTTGCACACTTATGAATAAGCACATAACTTGTAGCGCTGCCTTTCCTAATTTATATAAACTCCTTGAATAAGTAATTCTAGGCTGTTCATGGTTAATTAAGAACTTTTTAAACCAACCTTTTGAAATATGTTACAGCGCCTACTGCATATACTTTAAGTGGCTCACTAAGTAACATGCGCCCAGTAAAGTTGGTAACGACGGAGGGAAAGTAGTTCCATCACTACCCATTGAATTAAAAGTATTCGGTAAACATTCATAAATAACGAAATCATTTTTTGCTTCCTGTTTTCTTATTCTGTTAAGTGTAAGAATGTGGAAATTTGTAAGATATTTACTTTTCTAATAATTGCACAGTTTCACTTAACTGAACATGAATAAAGTGATAAGGCCCCGCAATAATGCTGATTGTACATATGGTGGAAGAATACACAATGTGCATAAAAGTAGATCTCAAGCAGGGCTTTCAAACAGGCTCACTTAATAGTGAATAACCTAGATTTTTTCCTCTGAAGATATCGTAAAAGAAGAATCTTTTAGCATTAGCATTTACAGGAACTTAAGTCTAGCTTACATGCTGGCATCAATAATTAATGTATCTAGTCCATTCTGATAACTTAACATTTATATGAAGCTACATTTAAGAGTTACTTTCAGGCTTACTGGTCTATATCATAATTGGTTGATATTACTGTAGACGAACATTCAACCTACAGATCATTGGCTGTGTCAACGAAACAAGTGTTGTGTTGACTTGAGTATAGCACACATCATAAAACGTTTGTTTGCAACGCATGAAACCGTCAATTGAAGTGGGTCTAAAAGGTTAATATTTTTCATGATAACTATTTATTACTAGGCATACCAACACGCATGTTTTATCCATTATTTATATATATTAATTATAAATAAAACATCTATATTTATAGATAAAATTTGTGTTAAAGTGCTATTTTATCTTTAGTAAAATATCGTTATGGTAACAGAATAATAAAACGCCTGTGATACGTGATATATTTAGGAAACCACCTGACACGTCATTGTTCAAAGGTTTTTTTGTAAAAGTGTTAAGTTACCGCGAATAGACTATAGTGATGAACTGCACTGTCTGTAGCCAGTTATATCACTGCCACTTGACACCAGTGACAAATAGTTGGCGATGCTATGGTATTGCGTTAAGTATCCGTAAGAGCCTAGACTTCATAAATCTATATGTTTATTTCAAATGCATAGTAAAAAAATTCGCAACTACAGAACATCCTGGAATCTGAATCGATAGCGAACTTAAATATCGACACAAAATATTCTATGTGGTCAAGATAGTGGAAATGCATCTAACAGAAGCTACAACAAGTAAAATGTTGGACATACTTGAATTACACATAGAACTAAGAAGTCCAATCGAAGTCGGTTATATCGCACAGTGTTACTTATACCACCGTCCACACAAATAAAGTAGAAGAAAAGTTTTCATGTAACTGGCAAATTTATTACCTGGTAGAGTATCATACACCAGATAAACTTTTTTGATTAATATTTTCATGTTGTAATTTACAGAGAATTTTTTCTTTTGTAATAGCGATCTAAAATAATCTATTATATGCAACTACCGGAACACAAGGGCTCTGGTTACGTATATTAACGCTCATCGCTATCCTTTTGGTTCAAACTCCACCAAACACAAACTTTCTCTGTTGCACATTATTGATAATTAGATGGCCATCAGCTAATGGAGTGACAAGTTGACGGTACTCCATTGAAGTATTTGTACACACACGGTGGGTTAAATCCCTGTCATACTGTACGATTTTCTCCTAAAAATATATTTGACAAAACATTTGACGACAAAGTTAAGTAATCCAATTTTGTATTTAAAAAATTGTTAAAATAATCTTGAATGTGTTTGCAAATGTACCAACCTGTCAAATATATATATATATATATTTAANCATGTTTTATCCATTATTTATATATATTAATTATAAATAAAACATCTATATTTATAGATAAAATTTGTGTTAAAGTCCTATTTTATCTTTAGTAAAATATCGTTATGGTAACAGAATAATAAAACGCCTGTGATACGTGATATATTTAGGAAACCACCTGACACGTCATTGTTTAAAGGTTTTTTTAGTAAAAGTGTTAAGTTACCGCGAATAGACTATACTGATGAACTGCACTGTCTGTAGCCAGTTATATCACTGCAACTTGACACCAGTAACAAATAGCTGGCGATGCTATGGTATTGCGTTAAGTATCCGTAAGAGCCTAGACTTCATAAATCTATATGTTTATTTCAAATGCATAGTAAAAAAATTCGCAACTACAGCACATCCTGGAATCTGAATCGATAGCGAACTTAAATATCGACACAAAATATTCTATGTGGTCAAGATAGTGGAAATGCATCTAACAGAAGCTACAACAAGTAAAATGTTGGACATACTTGAATTACACATAGAACTAAGAAGTCCAATCGAAGACGGTTATATCGCACAGTGTTAGTAATACCCCGTCCACACAAAGAAAGTAGAAAAAGTTTTCATGTAACTGGCAAATTTATTACCTGGTAGAGTATCATACACCAGATAAACTTTTTTGATTAATATTTTCATGTTGTAATTTACAGATAATTTTTTCTTTTGTAATGGCGATCTAAAATAATCTATTATATGCAACTACCGGAACACAAGGGCTTTGGTTACATATATTTACGCTCATCGCTATCCTCTTGGTTAAAACTCCACCAAACACAAACTTTCTCAGTTGCACATTATTGATAATTAGATGGCCATCAGCTAATTGAGTGACAAGTTGAGGGTACTCCATTTAAGTATTTGTACATACACGGTGGGTTAAATCCCTGTCACACTGTACGATTTTCTCCTACAAATATATTTGACAAAACATTTGACGACAAAGTTAAGTAATCTAATTTTGTATTTTAAAAAATTGTTAAAATAATCTTGAATGTGTTTGAAAATGTACCAACCTGTCAAATATATATATATTTTTTAAATATAATTTTCAAAACAGGGAAATGGTGTGTTACCATTTAACCCATTACATGAAGTAGTATTTAGAATTTTGTGATTAATTTTAACTTCTAAATTTTATTTTAAATCTGCATATTTGCGGCCGAATGTATTTAAAAGTTTTTTTTTATGTTTGGTTAGTGAGAAATTTCAACACCATTCATGACCTGATAAATATTATTTAATTTACTTTCCCCAGTACCTCATTTCTTATATAATAATTTGGTTACTATTTTACAGTTTATTGTGGTCGATAATAACGGTTTTTTACCCGATTATGATTTGCTGAACTCGGTATATATCAACCATATTTTATTACAGGTCCTATATAAAAATGTTTGATGCAAACTTGAAACATACAACTTTTTCAGAAAAAATGGCGAGGTTTATTATCGTTAACCTTGCAACTTTATTTAAACGATCTTATTGGAAGCAGTTAGAAGGAAAATTTAACACTGTGACAGGGGCTTTAGATAAATTTACGAGAAAAATATTGACATTACTTTTAGTGAGTTACATTTTTGTTTATATGTAATAATTGACACAAGCCCAAAAAATATTGCATACATAAATAAACGCAATGCTTTCAAGACCAATGTAGTTTTTCTAAACCAACATATACCGAATTTCATAAGATCTCAAAAGAGAAAGAAAAAAAATACTGCCAAAAAACGAGTGAAAACATGCATAACAATACCAGTTATCCTTACGTCAGTCAACTCCTGAAGCGTTTCAGGACTGACGTCCTTATCCCCAAAGTAGAACTTCCTTATCTTCGCCGCAAGTGCTACAGACTCAGGTGTCCCTTTGGTCACATTTAAATNTTAGTTTTTCTAAACAAACATATACCGATTTCACAAGAGCTTAAAAGAGAGAGAAAAAAATACAGGCAAGAACGAGTGATAACATGCATAACCAAATCAGTTATCCTTACGTCAGTCAACTCCTGAAGCGTTTCATGACTGACGTCCTTATCCCCAAAGTAGAATTTCCTTATCTTCACCGCAAGTGCAACAGACTCAGGTGTCCCTTTGGTCACATTTAAATATGGAGGTATTAACTGCTCGAAGTCACTGTTGAAATCTGCATAGCTTTCGTTAGTGTATTCTGAAACATGGAAACAAAAAATATCCTGTTAGGTAAACCATATAGAGAATTATGTATTCCCGCCATCTTGGATTTGTCCAACTTTTTGCCATAAGTTCTGTTCTAGAATGTTCAGAGAAATTGTTTGCATTATAATAGCTTCTCAAGTTTTATCAAATTAGTACCGCTCTATGCATTTATTACATTTTTTCTGGTGACAGCCGATAAGNTAAATATTATCGATTCCCACCATCTTGGATTTGTCCAACTTTTTGCCATAAGTTCCGTTCAAGAATGTTCAGAGAAATTGTTTGCACTATAATAGCTTCTCAAGTTTTATCAAATTAGTACCGCTGTATGCATTTATTACATTTTTTCTAGTGACAGCCGATAAGAAATATGAATTTATTCCTTGCAGGCAATAAAAGAAATGATTTTATAATCCATTAACGGTTACTATAAACTGTTCCAAAGTCTTGTTAAATTTCTACTTCCAGGATATTCCACTGCCTCTTGACAACAAAGCTTAACTNACCTCTTGCCAACAAAGCTTAACTAGACCAGAGGGACAACACACCGTATTCGTGCGCACTCAGTGTAGTATGTAAGAACTATTTTCTACTAGGCATTACTAACATCTATTTTCTCTCTGTTTTCATTAATAGAAGTTATAAATGAAACTTTATAATTTATAGATAAAAAATATGCTTAAGTTNCTTGACAACAAAGCTTAACTAGACCAGATTGACAACACATCGCATTCGTGCGCACTCAGTGTAGTATATAAGAACTATTTTCTACCAGGTATTTGCAAACACCTATTTTCTATCTGTTTTTGTTAATAAAAGTTATAAATCAAACGTTATAATGTATAGATAAAATATACGCAAAAGTTCAATTTAACCAAAACTACTATACTTTTATGTATCCATTATTATAATAAGATTTTGACACGTGGCATATTTAGAAAACAACAAACACATCATACACAGGTTTGATTCGAAAAGTGAGAAGAAACAGCGAATAGAGTATAGCAACAATAGTCAAGCAATACATGTTTTAAATAATAAAATAAAGAACATTTAATGCAACTTGCGACTAAAATACCATATATCTAAGATGGCGGGTCTGACCTATCCCAAAATTAATGAGGAATTGAACAATACGCAAGTTCGAAGGCCTGCAATCTAGACTCCACCGTCTTCTCGGCAGTAAAAACCGGTTATGTGTTTGCTTATACTTTTAGGATTTACAATACACTTCAAAGTAAGAATAGCCAGGTTAAATCGTAACCACGAGTGGACTAAATCGTTGGATTTCAGAGAAGTTTGTTCAAGAAACTCTTTTACTGAAATCAAACACTTGTGTTTAAATTACATTTTGAAATTTTCTCGACCTGAGATGTATTGTTTAACTCTTCGTATTTATGCTAAGGAGAAGCTTAACTTAATTTTTCATTTTATTATATATTACAAAATTTCAATTGGTGTAATGTCTCAAAACTGTAACCTATTCTAGAAATATATATATAAAAAAAAAATAAAAATTCTTAGTAGTAGGTCTATGGGTCTCCGGGGGTAAGGGTTAGGGGTATGTGTCGCCATGGCACCGTCTGCCATCTTGAATGATATCACAGGCGCAGCCGGCGTCCTCATTCAACTCCACCCCCCACATCCATTTTTTCTCGGCCTACCACCATCATTCGTCCGCAACCTGTATCCTAGGAATAATTTTAATAAAATTATTCTATTAAAAATATTTTTAATAAAAAATTAAAAATGATAGGCCGGCCATTGTGGATTATTAATAATTATATCGGTTTAGAGTGTCGCTGCATATAATAAATCCTATAAATAAAAATAAAAAAAATTAAAATTTTTAATTAATTCGCCGGCAACTTTGGGACATTTTGATACCCCCCCCCCTAAATATCCCAAGCACCATCACAAAAACCTGTAACAAAAAAATCCAAAACATGTGTAACAACTAAAAATAAATGTGTCTCTCTTCATCGGATTATTTATTCATTTTTGTAGAAAAAACCTTAGTTTGCATATAAACGCCCACTCGCACGACTCCTGCTAGAGTGCGCGGATCGCCAGTATGTATATTTATTTACGAATTTAAATATGCAATTACCCATATATGAGAAGGAATATAAAAACCTTCGAATTCTTCCGATCTAAATAATTTTTCACGAAATCAAACGTATGGAAGGTGAGATTCCACCCTACAATCACATTTTTTTCTGATAATGCGATAGTGCTTTACAGGCAGAACTTAGTAAAAAATATTCTAATTTTAATAATTAATTTTTTAAAAATCAATTTAATCAATATTTTTTTATATTTAGTTTAATCAATTTTTTCTTACTAATGAAAGAAAAAATAAATAATTTAATAAAAAGGAAATAAAGCCATCTGCCTTGCACTATGCAAGCACCGTCTTGTTCAATTCCGCCGACCAGCTGTGACGATAGGCCTTGTGGAAAATGCCACGCTGTTTGGAAATGCTCACCAGGTACCCGATATTGTCTTTAGGCTTGCGCGGGTCACTCCTCGTCAGATAGCATACACAGTCCGAAGCAGGGAATCGTCCTCGACATCTTCGGGTTTCATGCGAATGGTAGAATGAATGGTAGAATTATACTCGCCGAGGAGTTTCGGCAGTAGCTCAAGCCACTTGTAGTTTCCGTTCGCCGTGAAATGTATCCACAATTTGGCTTTCAGAGTCCGGTGAAAGCGTTCGACGATGCTAGCCTTGTGGCCACAGTATGTAGCATAGTGATATATGCTGTACCTTATCACCAGTGCACAGAAAGTAGCATTCAAATATTCTTTAACATCGTCGGTGTGGATGTTTTTCGGTATGCGTCCTTCACACAACACAACCACCATGGCCTCGACGATGTCACGTGCATTCTTCTACTTAAGCGGTATGGCCCAGGCATACTTGGAAAACATGTATACTATGGTCGAAATGTAGCGGTGGCCTTTATTCACAAGAGCAAAGTCTTGCATTTCGATCAGAACGGATTGGAAAGTATCATCCAGCCCTTTCATGACGTACTTTCTCCGAGGATAATTCCTTCTGACCGACCTGTGCGATTCCCTGAAAACAACATATGTCGCCATCTCACGACGCAGCCAGCTCCGACGAGTTCTTCGATGGTGAATATAATCTCGTTGGTGTGGGACCGGCTGCCCTCAGACTGCGAAGCGACCAGTAGCCCATAGTCTATCGACGAGTCTGTTCGAATCGTCCCAAAACAAGAAGTCTATCTTGCGTTTGGCGTTGACCTTCTCCAGGAGCAGACTAGATCCATTAGCGTCGACCAATCGTGGAAATAGTTCTACGATAATGCCGAATCTCGCATGGGCCGTGTCCTTAAATCGCTGCGTTTAAGGGTTATTGTTGGCGTAATTAGAACGACTGGACTGTAGTACGCGACGGTACTTACGCAAATCCGATTAGGTGTAGTGTCTGGGATGCCTACAAAACAAAATTTTGCACAGACCATGCAACATCTTCACCTTGCGCTAGCCATACTCTCATCACATCTCCTGAAAAAAGATCACTTGCGTGTTTCCCAGAAAGCATTTTTCATCGTGGTGTCGCAAGTCATACGTCTTTTCGCTGTACCGTTGGGAGCAGGAAGCGATGTAGTGCCCGACCTGGGTGCCCACCTTGGGTCTACGCTTTCGCATTCGTTTCCGTTCTCGAACTCGCAGCAAGTCGATCAGGGGCAAATCGTCTTCGTAGCTAGCGATGTCCACTTACGAGTCAACCTGTTATGGACTTATTTTATATTTACGCATCGGGGTCGGTCCTTCCACCTTTACTTCGTGTTTGATATCCGGCCGAGGCAAAGCTTTCTCCTAGTGATGTCGGCCAATTTATTCGAGACGGCTCGTTATCGGCTTGTATGCCTTTTCCCCTCGATTATCGAGAGCCAGCCTGTAACTTTTTGCGAGTAGATATTTCTCACGAACAGTTTCGATGGCCTGCTGCAGCTCTGTAGTCAGTTATGCACGGTCCGCCATCATTCAGAGAATGAAATAAACAAACAACCATACAGGTGCATATACGTAATAGCGAAATCACCCCGGCTTCGCTGGGTACAATTTGGTTTTTACAGTGATATACTAATAAATAAATTGGTAAAAGAAAATCACAGTATTATACTATCACATATAACATACATACATACCTGTTACGCCTGTCTCCCAGAGGGATAGGCAGAGATTATGGACCTCAATTTACCACGATCCTGACATATCTACCTCATTTTCTATATCCACATTCATATATCTCTAATATAACAATATTATATGTCAGTGGTTTAGAAAATTTCTTTGTGTACAACATTAATTTTTTTGCCTCCGACCGCCAGCACAAAAAAATTCTATTTGATGTAACACGCAGAAAGGCTATGTATAGTTGTCCGTGTGAAAAATATGCTCCACTCAAATACACTCCAGCCACATTAAGTGTTTGACCCTGTGCCTTATTTATGGTCTTACAAACTCTTATTGGACCGTTTTAGAATTTAAAATCAAATCCGAGGGAATCATTGGTATTCTAGGTATTAAAACAGTTTCTCCAGTACTGCAGCCAGTTAAAATAGTACCTTAAATGAGATTACCTCTAAGACTTTTTATTTATAATCGAGTCCCGTTGCATAATTGCGGTGGATTTACACTTCACAATAAAATTTTGGGAGCTCTATTATTTTTAATCAATTTGTGTGTTGGCATGCCAGAAGGATTCAATGAATTATGAAATTCTGTGGAATTGTGCACAGCTTCTTTGCTGTCGATAACTGTAATTTTGCGAGCACTAATTCATTACTTTTTCGACTTGTTCATTAGTAGAAGATAATATTCCTCTTTCTTTGAACCATGATAGTGTCTTATTTTAAATGTCGGGTATTTCAGGGTAGATGTTATCTATCAGTTGTTGGAGGTCGGTGACTGAAACACATATATATATCTTGGGAGAAATTTGTTCCTCAATCCATTGGAAGCTCTCCATGTCTGCAAACATGCTGTTATCTTCTGAAGACATACATACTCCTATGTTTTTTTTGAGTGCTAGTTTTGTTACTTTGGGCCAAATATACAATTTTTTTAACGATGCATTGACTACATCTCGCAACCACCCGAAATATTTGACGAAAATCTCATGAGAATAAAAACCATGCAACCACCCATAGGTGTATTTGTATTTCCTAAATCACGCATCGTCCCATCCAGAGGTTTGGGGGAAGTTTTATGCGACATAGTAGTCTCCTCCTAAACTATCAATCAACAGTTCTGTATTAGTTAAGACGTGTTACTTTGTTTTGAAATGTGACATACGCTTGTACCATCACAAACGTGCAGGGGAAGTTTAAATGTCGCATGTGGCGTTCTTATTCCTTCTAAAAGAGTGGCTGCGATACAATATACCGCCTGTCCAAGTGTTGGTTGGTTATGACAACTGCTACCTCACTCGTAGAAGGAGTGTTGTAGAGGCCACGATGTTCGCCAACAGGTACCTTATCGCCGTGGATTACAACGTTGAAGTCTGGCTCGTGTTGTGAAATACTCTCAACTGCTGTATTAAAAGACTGAATATAATTATTATGGGAACACGTCTTGGGAACATTATGGGAACATGTGTAACATGTCTTGCAATTATCTGATCAATGCACTATCTAGAGATAGTCGATTTACAGAACATCGAGTAGAATATTGATTTTCAAGATCTGCGATAAAATATATCTGCCGGAATTTGTGGTCATCAGGCCGAAGGAGAAAAAGGCTATCGGCCAAATGATATACCTGCCATTGTACCTTAAATGTTGGCATGACACCACGCTCGACTATTAGAGTACTAATGAATGAGGTCATCTGAAATGTGTTGTTATAGAGACGTATGTGCCTTAAAAATTCTTTACCGTGACGTGTGACATATTAGGTATTAGAATCGGCGCTGCTCCCAACCCCAACAACCCCTCTCTCCCCCGCCAGCATAACCAGTATAGGGGCTTCGAGATAAATGTGTTGGTCGTAAACACCGCAGAGAAAGGTCAAGCAGTGGTAGGAAAGCGCTTTCAAGCCTTACACGTGTGCTGTTGCATAGGCCTCCCAACCCACCTTCCCCTCTCCAACCTTTTTAGCAAGCCAAGAAAAATTTGTAAGCACCAATATATCCCAAAATAGTTAGGTGTATTTTGCCTGAAGTAAGAAAACTTGCACCACAGAAGAATAAGCTGAGATGGTAAATTCAAGGGGCAAGGTGCCACCTTTCCCCCTCCTCAACCTTCAGGATCCATGGCACATTTTTGAAGTGATGCATTGTTCTGTTTTCGCCCCACCTCCCCCTCGCCACAACAAGGCGACACGTGCCGACAATTATGGAGGGAGGCTAGAGACCGTATAAGCCTCTTTGCACGGATGGTCGAAGTTCAGTAATCAATAGACCATCGGTCAGTCGCCAGGACCGCGCAGAGAGAGTTAGGCCGGGAGATCGGGGCCTGGCCACATCAGTACGTCAGTAGACAGTTAATCATTGCCGCACAGAGAGAGAGCAGTACGTCAGTAGAGCCGAAGAGTTCGTCAGTACCGCACAGAGAGAGAGTTAGGCCGGGAGATCGGAGCCCGGCCACGTCATTCAGTTGAAGTAACGAGCAGAAAGTGGCGTGGAAGTTCGGTACTACCACCCCGGGATGCGCAGATAGTAAGACATGACATTAAGGAGTCAGCAAAATCGGGATGCCAGACATGAAATGCGAAACGCAGGGCAGAGTCAGAGACAGTTACCAGAGTCACGTCGGACGAGTAATTTGACCACGTCGGACACGAATTAGCCAGCCAGTTATTGCATAAGTCAGTCAGTTTCCAGTCAGTCAGTTGGAACGCACAGAGAAGGCAGAGTCGAGTGGTGAACTTACCGAGAAGTGCCATGTCTAGCTAGTGGGATTGTCCAGTGCAACACGTAGCTGCGAAGGGCGGGTGGAACCCACATACACCTGTGGTCCCTCGCCGGGATGTGGTAGGGTAGTAAGCATTCCGTTACTACCCAATGCTGAGAACAGGAGCGAGTGGTGAGCCCCAACGAGGGGCGCCAGCTCAAGAGGAGGCCAGCTGCGTGCAACCAACCAACCACAGAGGGCCTTTACCATGGCCATCCAGCTCACCAGACCCATCATCTGCCGGAACAACTACCACGCAACATTTGCATATAAGTAACCTATCGTCACTCAGGGACCTGTCCTGACACCTAATGCCCCTACAGCGTCTGAAACGTAACCAGAACATTGTAACCAGTCCTTCAGGCCTTGAACTCGCAGGGCGTTAATATGTGAGAAAATCCTCGGCAGAAAGTATGTGTAAATTCCCGCAACAGTGCCAGGAATGTATAAGTAAAGTCCCGTTATATAAAACTGTTACAAACTAAGAAGTCGTGATGAAGTCATTGTGTGATTTACTCTCAAACCCCAGGCACCCTATAGTCTGTTCCACTAAACATTAACAAAAGATGCTACGAACTTTTGATGAGTTAATTGACTTCTCAACTTAGGGAACCAGCATCAAGTTAAGATGGCGCCCTGCTGTGGGGCGTAGAATAAGTAGAATACAGTTTTCTTTGTTATTTTTTATTATATGCTGTTAGATGTNTCATAACTTTCAAAGTATTGCCAATAATTGTTAGCTGTTAAACACACTTCTTATTTACATTAATCAGTTTTAATTATTTGCTTATTTTTTGATACAAATTAAGTTCTTTATGGTTAGAAAAGAATGAATTTTAGGCTTATTTTTACAGCATAATTTAAATTTTAAATACAATTATTACTACTTATATATTAAAGGTAGATACATGCTACCACTGACTTTTTTGTAGATAATTTAATTTTACACAATTATTTCGTCACGATTTCGTTATATCTCTAAAGGATTAGGCAGCGTATTTCATGACAGCGCGCTGATGGCAAACATTTTTTCCCCAACTTGATTCACTAATGCGTTAATACTTAGCTCCTATAAGTGTTAGGGCAATTTTTATAAACCCAAACCATCCTCGATAAATACAGATTATAACAGTAAAAACCGCATCCAAATCCGTTCAGTGGTTCTCACCGTTAATTGGTTCTCGTGATTAGTGCAGTCATACAGACAGACGCATGCCAAGGACTTTCTTTTATATTATGTACTGATTAACTCTCGAATTGAGGGAAATTAATTTCCGAACCTTTCCAGTTGAATGATGCATGCATCCAGCACCTTCTTTATATGCCACGCAACATAGGTTTTCACGCCAGTTTGGACATTAAAATATATTGAAGTCTCTTCAATTCTTCTTGCCTCCGTGCATTCGACATGTTGATCAGGTCTATTATCAGTGCCTCTGCGCCCCGTATGTGCTGGTCGATGGCCATCTAATATTCTACCACTTCTTTTTTCATGCTCGCGATCCTATGCCCAAGAAGTGAGAGGCCCCTGCGAACAGCAGTGAGGCGAGCTTCCATTAGCTTATTTCCATCATTATCATCGTAGCGTAGACCATTTACATACATGGAAATTGTATTGTGACTCGTGGCCAGCGTCTTACTATAAACTGATCAAAGCCACACCTGTACCTTCTCTTATGTACTGGCGAATACTTATCAATACCAATATGGTGCCCTCCTCAATCTAGCACAATTAAACACATATCCTTAATTTCCATGAACGTCAGGTTTGTATTGATGTGGTCGTCGTACATTGGAAGCAAGTTGGCATCGTTCATACGAAACAACATAAGAAATTCGCAATATCATGTACCAACTATTTTGATATGCGGGAATAAGTTTCGCTCAAGTACACACAGTCAACATTCGCATGCCGTCCCATGCTAAAGTAGCCCTGGATGCAAGTCTGTTTCTCACATACCACATCGTTGAAAATAAACACCGAGTTCTTTAATGCTTCGCTCGGTGGCACGACTGCTTCATTATCGCTGCAAGGGAATTAGCGTAGGCCTTCCACAACCTGCAGTACACATGTCAGATGCTGGTATTTCAGTTGATGGAGCGATTTTGGGTAACGTTACAAATTCTCGAACCTAAGACCATTCCGTTCCTCCAAAAGGCTGAGAAGCAAGCATGTCTTACCGCAACTCGATGGTCCGCAAATTAGTCCTCTAATGGTATTGGGTAACAGCGTGATGTGCCGTGCATAGTGTGGGGTTTCGAGATCTTCCTCAGTGATGCTGATGGGAAGAGTAACATCTTGCTTGATAATATGTATGTTACCACTAATATTTTGTGGAGCGATTGTGGAGAATGTGGAGCAGGTGGAGAGACTGTGGAGCGTGCAGAACATGTGCAGCAGGTGGTGCAATTGTGGAGCAGGTGGAACGATTGTGGAGCAAGCGGAGATTGCACAGAATCACTGCTACAAATTTTATAATGTCTCATTAAAGCATACCTCCAAATAAACTGCATCTTTCAGATTTTGCAATCAAAAGTCACCATTGAAGTTTTCATTCTATAGGTCATTATTTCATATCGTTGTGAATTCCGCAAAGCTGTAAGTACTTTACAGCAGATACGACAAAGAAGATGTTTAATTTGTACTTTATGTCTGTAATGTTCCAAATCTAGAATGATACTGAAACGAAAACATATAAAGATAGGGTAGATATTGGTTTGTAGCGCAGTAGTGTGTGATGAGTCGTAGAAGAAATATCAAATCTGGAAAAGGGATCGTTGATATACTGATCAATAATCGACCTCTCATGCTGCATATATTCATATACAGGTTCTGAGGGCTGGGAACCAAGCTTGAAAAAGGCTGGCACACGTTAATACAGGTATCAGCATGCAGGACAAGGCATGCAAGCAACACGACATTGCTTACACCCTGAACAAGGATGTGTAAACCCAACACCAAGCAGACAAGATACATACACAGAAGGCCGACGAGATAAGAAAATCCTGAGATACTGGACTCGGCAAAAAAATTGCAGTATGGGATGTTTCTAACGCTATGAAAGCCAAGGTGAAGTTGGGCCTGGAGGCGAAGAAAGCGAGACGAAGTTTCAAGAGTAAGGGGAGAAAAAGATGGGAGGATTCCTTCCCGCCTTGATACCTGCAGTCGGTGCTCTGGGTGATATGCCAAGGCCATAATGAATATCGTTAGTGCGGTGAAATGACCCGCGAACGAACATAAGCAATTGGACGATAACCGCTGTCACAACCATAACCTGAAGTCTATCGCCATGGGTTAAAAAATGGCCAAGGACATTACATATAACGGTCCTACCGAGGAGGAAGCGCGAAAAAGAAAAATCATCACAGCTGGAGGAGGTGCTAATTAAATCGCTACCAAAACGGCTACTCACAAACGTTTATTTGGAACTGTTTGAAGGCAAATAGACGGTACCTAATTTTCGCGCTATGTTCATACGAGACCCTTTGTCCCTTAAACCCAAACATGAAAAATGAGTCCTTATCAACCTAGACAGGACAGCCGGACACAGTGCAAACTGGGTCACCTATGTCAGGCATGGCAAATATACGTTATACTACTACAGTTTTCGGAATTTGCATCCAACACTCTAACTGCGACTGTACCTGAAAGATTACAAACCGACTTACAACAACGAGATGGAGCAGACGCCGAACACATGGAACTGCAGACACTTGTATCTATTTCTGGTGTGGTAGAATAAAAATAAATCATAAGCGAATAATTTATCATTAACCTTTTACATAACAGTGTTTTCGCACCTATATTCTCCAACCCATAAGTCGATGTCTATCATTCCAAGTGGTACGACATCCGAGCTGAGGGAGTCGCTTCACCCGCCCTTGGAGCTTGAAGAAGAGTGGTTCGTCGGACTTACGGATTTTTATACTTACAACTCCATATCCAACATAGAAGAAAACGTGAATTCTTCACTCCGGTACATTGTGGCAGGAGACGTGAAGGAAATCAGCATTCCCACTGGCGCAAAACAAACTGAACGACATCGCCAATTCCATCAAGAAATCTGTGCAATTGGTTGTGACTTTCGAACTACGTGGTAACCGACACATGCTGAAGGCAGAAATAGTTTGCAGTTCTGGTATTGATTTCACCGGACCAGATACCATCGGGCCAATGCTGGGGTTCCAGACGCGAATCTACGAAGCTGGTTTAACACAGAATCCTCGCGACCTGTGAACATATTTCCCGTGAATGTGATACACATAAACTGTAATTTGGCGACTGGCTACTACGTCAATGGTAAAAAAAGCAATATGCTGCACGAGTTCGTGCTGTTGACCCCACCAGGTTATTAACTGGCCGAAGTTTTGAAAAGAATCATTTACATTCCCATGATCGCGAAGAGCACGCATGAAGTGGACGAGAGGATCATCGATCAGGACGATAAGCAGGTAGACTTCAGAAACGAAGAACTCACTTTGCATCTGCACCTGAAACGATGGCTTTGAGTTTCACGAGACGAACCATGGATAAAGTCGAGCGCAGCACCAATCCTGAGACCACTAAAGTTCGAGACATCGGTGTGCAAACACGTACCAACGAGCAGTTTATATGTAGCTTACGGTTTAAAGTGAACAACATGGAAGAAGATAAGGTATTGAACGTGACCCAGCCGGGAAGAATTCGACGACAGAATCGACAAGTTTGAGATGCATTGCTACCAGCCCTATCTGACCAGCCCCTACACCCTCGGGCGAGAGGTTTCAATCCCGATACATCTTCAAGATATTTAAACTCTTCTTGCGCAATCATTCCTGCGCATCCGATGTATGTTCACGAAAGAGATCGGGACCTACCCACACAACCATTGTGTTTGTTCGCAGCGTCATACTCCACCTTTTCGAATGATTAATGTACGTACTTAACGGTGTTACTATTGACGAAATGTGAGATGTGGGCATAACGACTACCATAAAAAACTACCTCTCGCTCACACCTATCAATCTCGACATGGTAAAAATGACAGTCTGAGGAATGAATGATGACTACACAGTTCCCATCTTCGCAGAAGGTAAGTTCGAGGCGAGCATGCCACTATAGATGTTACCNTGACTACACAGTTCCCATCTTCGCAGAAGGTAAGTTCGAGGCGAGCATGCCACTATAGATGTTACCTGGTTTCGCCAAAGATGATAGGAATATATAATAGGAGCCCAGCAAGAACTGGTGATAATGCTAGCCACCTCGCATCTTGATGCAGTGTATGGAGCCAAAGAAAACCCAGAGCCGGTCGCTGTAACACTGACCAACATGGAGTGGTTCGTTCACCCAAGTGACTCCGAGCACCCGCGAATGCATGAAACTTCTGAACTATATCCAGGAAGAAAACGAGTTAACGTCTTCAAGCACGGAGAAAACCCGCTATGTCGTACTGGAATTTCAAACTAACAAGCAACACAACATCTCGTCAGACAAATCGACCATCGACCACTGCAATGCCCATAACGCAAAATTATCTTTTAATAGCGAAATATATCCATATTTGTATTTGAACACCTCCTTCGACCAAGAAGGATTTATGTTGCCATATTATTTGCATACTTAGTTTTAAGCTTTCTTAAATGGGCGTGAGTCCTAATCCTTCCTGAGTCTAGCAAGATTCCGTGAAACAGCACCATTGATGGTCTTCGACATGTCCAAACCAAATGAGCGAGTTTAAAATAGCATGATGGGTTGTCGTATACAAATTATTTCAAAAAGAAATGTGCCTGCGAATACTGCTGTCAACTGTTTGGTTTTGCAGTACAGAGTAGAGAGCTACGACTGCTTTTCGGGGCTGGTGAACTTGGTGAGCTATGCATATATAAACATAATAATCACTACTTCTCACCTCAGTTTGAATCAGAATGTACTTTATTTTCTAAGGCTTCCATATCCCGAGTGGCTACATGCTCAAGGAGATCGCAGTTACCTGACGACGATGGCAAAATGTGCACGCACTCCTTCTGCCCCCTTATTCGTTGAAACTATTGGACGATAAAAGCATAAGACGAACGACCATCTGACCAAGTACCACCACGGACAGGAGTGGGACAACAGCAAGATTCCATACCACCAAGTGGGAAACGGGCTGTGAGACCTTCTAATGCAGTGTCTGCAAGGACTGGTTTAGCTGGCAGTGCTAGAAAAGAAAAAAGTGATTGAATGGCTTGTGCAAAAATGAAGAGTTGAAATCATCGAAATGCAGTTCGAGTACAGCTGCCCTTCGCTGCACAAGTGGACGAAACTTTACGATGACCAGCAGCGACACATATGCGACAGGTCAGAACTTGACTGGACATGCACATAGAGGAACGCACAGCTGCTGCGCAAATGGTGTGCCTCGTCCTTGGATCGTGAATGCTGCTCAATGCTGGTCTGTGCTTCAGTGGGAGATCATCATCCGTATTATAAATAAGTGGGAACAATCAACGAGCACGTTCAGTCGTTGCCTAGAAGTTTTATTGTCACCATGACAACATTCTGCACTACGAACAATTATGTAAATACTAAACCAGAGTAAAGCAGCATGGAATACAGTTTCATCATGGAAGATGGATGCATGCACACCTATACAGACAGCTGCAATGGTGGCATGCAGTATTGGCATTNCGACGAGTTACGACCAGACACGAAGTCACCCTGATCATCATCCGTATTATAAATAAGTGGGAACAATCAACGAGCTCGCTCAGTCGTTGCCTAGAAGTTTTATTGTCACCATGACAACATTCTGCACTACGAACAATTATGTAAATACTAAACCAGAGTAAAGCAGCATTGGTACAGTTTCATCATGGAAGATGGATGCATGCACACCTATACAGACAGCTGCAATGGTGGCATGCAGTATTGGCATTNTACAGTTTCATCATGGAAGATGGATGCATGCACACCTATACAGACAGCTGCAATGGTGGCATGCAGTATTGGCATTTCACACATTATCCAGTCGTCGACTAACCCTCGTAGTCACAGTTGGATTGTCAGGGATCATTGGCATGCATCGTGTTCCACATGATGCAGCAGATGAAGCTCTCCTGCACCAGTAACCAAATCATCGCTCAGGCCCAGACGCCTGCTCCCATCCATATACCGGACAGAGCCATGAATCTACCCAATGCAGGGTATGAACCTTCCCAGCATCCCAGGCCCAAGAAGGATGGTGCCAGCCAGACGACCAGACGCTGCAGAGTACAACATAGGCGCCAGACAATCATGATGAGAAACATCTGTGTTATTTTGGTGAGTAACAAACCGTACAGAGGAATATGGCAAATTATGTTATCAAGAGTCGTTCTTTTTTTAAATTTAAAATGTGAGTTTTACATATGGCGGCATTATTGGATAATGTTTAATGTTAGTTTATAAAAATTAAACTTTTATATTATGAACAGCATTGCTATAAACAGGTAATTGAAAATTCTTTATCTTAATTTGGAATTTCGCTCGCAGAAAATGTTTGCAGAGATAGCATGCTATTTACACTATGTTCTTTTCAAAAACACTCTAGCTTTGCTCTCTTTTACTCTATATTACTATACTCTAGGAGTAGCGTTTCGGGACGATACTCACCTAACTGGTACTTCCTCGTCTCCTGGGAAGTGACCCCGATGATGTAGGGCACTGGGAGGAGACGGCCAGCTTTGAGAAGGTTCTCCGGGGTGTCTGGAAGGAAGACTTCGTTACCCTCCTGCACTTTGGCGTCCACAACTGGAAACTGGCTGAGCGCCACTGTCGTTCCGTCCTGTCGGACAAGAAACAATAACACAGTCTCGGGGAACTACCTGTGTTCACTAGACAATGGATCAGTGTCAAAAACGTCACTCGCAAGATAAAATCTCAGTTTTAGTAACGAACTAATATTATGTATATGTCTAAACTTGTAATGTATATTGCGGTCAATATAATTGGCACAATCTACATTGCCTAATAAGTTAGCATGGAATATGCTTATTGACTGGCTGTATAAAAGAGAGAAAACTTCATTTATTTTGAACACTGTTAGGCATCTTTCAGGCAATTTGACTAATACTGACATGAGCTCTATCTTTATTTACAATGAAGGACGCTATATAACAAGGAATAATTTTACTCACAGCCTCTGTGCGTGCCAACTCCTGTGCGGTCACCAGGTCCTCTGGAGCTGCCTCCCTCAGAAAGTTGACGAGAGCATCGCGGTTTGGAGCGTTGAAGCCCAGAACCNCCCTCAGAAAGTTGACGAGAGCATCGCGGTTTGGAGCGTTGAAGCCCAGAACCTCGGCCAAGCGGTACGCCCCCCTTGTCTGGTTGTAGTCCGCCCTCTCCATCAGCGACGATCCGCTCTGGCAGATGGCTCGCCGGAATAGTCCTGGGTACATGTTTTCATATGCGTATTGACATAGGCTTGATTGAGGTTGAGGTTATGTCTGCCTAAAAGAAAAACTACTGAACCGATTTCGATTGGACAGAGTTTATTGACATGTATGCATTATTCAGAATCTGTACATGACGCAAAACATAAACATCACCTATAGTTACAATTAATTTACAAACGATTAAAATTTCATAATCCTAATTCAAATATAAGTTTTTTTACGAGAATAAAATACAAGAGCTGTTAAAGAATAGTAACAGTAGTCTGATTTATAACACCCTTATGAATAACCACGTTCGTCGACATATAATATCACGAGCATCAATATGATATATATAAGAATAAGAAGAGGTATGACTATTATGAGTCTTACAAAAATATGAAATTTCCTATAATTCATATTTCTAGGATTAGCTGTTACACCCTGCAAACCTAATCTTTGCATAAAACACAGCAAAAAAAGTGCTAATTAAGTGATGAAATTCCCTTTTACAGTCATTAGAAACCAGTATTCTTCAGGGAACACCACAGATATTCCCACATTGCATAAGCCAACAGAGAAAGNTTTACAGTCATTAGAAACCAGTATTCTTCAGGGAACACCACAGATATTCCCACATTGCATAAGCCAACAGAGAAAGAGTAAAGGACCAACCTTTTCCCATAGGCGACATGAGTAGCAGTTCCACGCTCGTGCCACCAGCGCTGATGCCGAATNAGTAAAGGACCAACCTTTTCCCATAGGCGACATGAGTAGCAGTTCCACGCTCGTGCCACCAGCGCTGATGCCGAATACTGTGACGTGACGTGGGTCACCGCCAAAGAGGGCGATGTTCCTCTGGATCCAGCGCAGGGCGAGAACCTGGTCCTTCATGCCGGCGTTGCTGGATATCTCTGGGTGCTCCACGTTCATGAAGCCTGCACGAACACACGAACACCTATGTCCCCTACTTCATATCTGTATTTCAAACTTTGCAGTCGTAAACTATCACCAGATGTCCGTGATTATCGTGCACAGTCCATTCATGGTTATTTCCAAGTTTTATGAAGCCCTGCTTCAGTTCTGCTTCTAGAAAATAACACCAAAGTGACAATGCATCGAATTCGTGCTCACTAACTGTGATAATATTTCGCATACAAGCTATTTATTACTAGGTATTACCAGCACACCTGTTTTATCGCTGTTATTATTAATATTATTTACTTACGAAATATAATCGGATTTAAAATAAATAAAAAATTTCATATTATCCGAAACTGAGGTACTTTTACGTTAACAGAAGTATTAAACGCGTGTGACACTCGGCACATTTAGGAAACAACCAAACACTTAGTATATGGTGTGATTTTTCAAATGTTTGATTTACAAAGTGTGAAGACACTGCGAATAGACTATATTCTTCCATTGACAGGTAAACCAACAAGAATTTTTACTCGTGTGTTCCTTTCACGAGTGAATCACAGTTTGTTTGGGCACATCCTGAAGTATCCTGTACCCATAATTAAATGGGAAGTAATATCGTGACCATATCACGTTAAAAGTCGGCACTCTGCGTTACGCATTTTTGCACAAAGTTATTACCACACACGCATACCCGAAATGAGCGCAGGACACTGTTTGTAAAGCTATTTTCTATAAATATAGCTGAAATTTCGAAAAACTAAACCTGCTGGACAATCCGNGCAGGACACTGTTTGTAAAGCTATTTTCTATAAATATAGCTGAAATTTCGAAAAACTAAACCTGCCGGACAATCCGCCAAGGTAGGACTAAAATGTGGGTCCAGCCGACTAGTTAAAGTAACGGAAGATTATCAGCAACCTGAAGCTGAACTCCACCAACCAACCAAGTCTCAACCAATCACAATCAAGGGGCGAAGCGCTAGAAAGGGGGAGGCGTAATGTGTGTACGTGGCTCTGAAGTGAGGGAAGATCGCAATCGGCGGGCTACCAGAGGTCTGTACGTCTTCCTCTCACCCTGTGCGGCGAGAAAGCGGATACGATTTAGTGGCTGGGTAAGTTCCTTCACTAATTACCCCTTCAGGGGCCGCGTTGGCTGAGCGGTTCAACTGCTTACCTCCCACCAAGGCGAACCGAGTTCAATCCCCGGTCAGGTCACTGCGGATTTTTGCAATTGGGAATCGTGCCAGAGCCAGACAATGTCGCTGACAGACGGGTTTTCACGGAGATGACCCGGTTCCCCCGACATTGTATTCCAGCATTGCTCCCTTCTCACCTAATCACACCTTCATCGGCTCTCAAAACATCGTTGTTAATGACGCCAAATCTCTCTACTCAACTCAAAATGTTATCCTTCTCAGACTTATGTCCAGACCGAGGCTTCTGTTGGTATAATAAGTCGACATATGTCTTTTAACTGTTATAAATTCTCGTAATTAACTTGAAATGATTTCTTCCTCCATATTCCTACCTTATTCTCTTTTTGACCTAGCATACTTCCTTAAAAATGGAGAAGAAAACAATGTGCAACAATTTCGAATAAAAAGAAACCTCTCATCATGACAACCGCAATGAGTAAACATCTATGGCCCGAGAATGTAATGAACTGAGAAGACATGGCTGCTACCAAATAATTATACAAAATTCACGTAACTCTAGCTATCATTATTAATTAATCGGAAAAGTTCGTAATTTTAATCACCAAAATCCAAGACTCCTCAATTTCCTGTTGATAGTCAAATCACATACNTAATCGGAAAAGTTCGTAATTTTAATCACCAAAATCCAAGACTCCTCAATTTCCTGTTGATAGTCAAATCACATACCTGGGGCGCAAGCTGAGTGCCCAAACTTGTTAAGTACACCTGACCGTATTTTTCAGAAAACATAAAATACTTAGATNCTGGGGCGCAAGCTGAGTGCCCAAACTTGTTAAGTACACCTGACCGTATTTTTCAGAAAACATAAAATACTTAGATCTCTTAACCAAAAATAAATGTGTTGAATTATGTGACATAAAATGTAAACGTTTATCAATATAAGCAAGTTGAAACAAAATAATCCATGATTTTCACGTATTTGTTAAAAATCAAACATATTTAATTCTTCATATATTAAGTTTTGCTACAAAAGAGTCCATGTGTAGATTTTTGGATCAAAATTGTTAGCAAGTATGCAAACTTAGTTACGTTTCAGCGTAAAAAAACCGTAGAATTGGGAGGCAGCAATATGGATGTTAAGAATGTTTGATGTTTCAGAACAAATTGATAACGTATTTCACGTAGTGGCATAACAATGTATAAAGTTTTTACTCCTCATGGCGTTTTCCATGTATGAAATTGTTGAACTAAATTACGGAATAACGTATACAGTTTTAAAACAAAATTCATATTTTAAACCTTAAACAAGATATGAAATAAAGAATTTAGATATAAATGCTCCGTGTAGTCTGGTGTAGAGTACCCTCTGAACCCAATGAAACAGATAACTCATTATTTTTAATTTATATATCTCTCATATTTTTTAACTCATTGCCTTACCTATACATATATTAAATATTAGGTATGATATATAATATATAAAACTCATTAAAATATTATATTATTAAATTAGACTCTCTACCTATTTAGCACGTGGAGGTGTGGAAACTCATCCTAACTAGCACTATTGCTATAAATTGCTTGAAAAAAGATTAGAAATTCACATATCTCACTGTTTCCCATGCATATTCACTTGATTCCGTTAGTAAATCTATGTTACTGATTTGCTCACGATTTATTTGTCGTTTTACGATGCAAGTAGATGTTAACAACATGTGCTGTTTTAAACAAGTCCTACTAGGTTCGCTAGTAAAATTGTTTTCCTATCTGTATACCAAGTGACCCTCACTGGCATATTAGATGCTTAGGAAATTGANGGTTCGCTAGTAAAATTGTTTTCCTATCTGTATACCAAGTGACCCTCACTGGCATATTAGATGCTTAGGAAATTGATCCTAACGGCCGCCTACTCGTGGCGCAGTCGGATGGTGCGCTGCTGGTCTGGAATGCGAGATGTTCAGGGTTCAAATCCCCGGTAAGGAAACATGCGTTAGTTTATGTTAGGCCATAAGTTAGTCCGTAAGCCGTTCCCTGATAAGCATAACGGCAGAGGACCTTAATAAGCCCTATACAATGAAATACAATCGACCCCAGCTGTTTGTTAATGGGCTTATGCTGCTTCAGTAAGCAGCCAGTTTAAGCATTGACAATGTTTCACAGGATTAAGTAATTTACTTATTGCAGGGTATTTAGTAAATATGAGTTCTGGCACGTATAACATACTGCATGTGTTCAAGGAAATTGGTGAACATTTCCCATGCCTTTGTGTAATTCTCATCATACTATCATACTTACCAAACACTCCTTTCCTGTATTCAAAGGAGACGAACACTGTCGGGATGTTCATAAAGTGGTCGGGCCCCCAGTAATCTTGGATTCCAGATCCGGCTTTGAATGCTCCTCCATGGATCCAAACTAACACGGGCCGCNGTTCGCTAGTAAAATTGTTTTCCTATCTGTATACCAAGTGACCCTCACTGGCATATTAGATGCTTAGGAAATTGACCCTAACGGCCGCCTAATCGTGGCGCAGTCGGATGGTGCGCTGCTGGTCTGGAATGCGAGATGTTCTGGGTTCAAATCCCCGGTAAGGAAACATGCGTTAGTTTATGTTAGGCCATAAGTTAGTCCGTAAGCCGTTCCCTGATAAGCATAACGGCAGAGGACCTTAATAAGCCCTAAAAATAAAATACAATCGACCCCAGCTGTTTGTTAATTGGCTTATGCTGCTTCAGTAAGCAGCCAGTTTAAGCATTGGCAATGTTTCACAGGATTCAGTAATTTACTTATTGCTGGGTATTTAGTAAATATGAGTTCTGGCACGTATAACATACTGCATGTGTTCAAGGAAATTGGTGAACATTTCCTATGCCTTTGTGTAATTCTCATCATACTATCATACTTACCAAACACTCCTTTCCTGTATTCAAAGGAGACGAACACTGTCGGGATGTTCATCAAGTTGTCGGGCCCCCAGTAATCTTGGATTCCAGATCCGGCTTTGAATGCTCCTCCATGGATCCAAACTAACACGGGCCGCAGCTTGCTCGGGAACATACTGGCTGCCTGCATAGGAACGGCAGGTTGGAATTATAAACAACTAGTGGGCCAGGACATGAGAGTGTTGTGGCGCCCTATAGCTGGTCTCTCAAAGTACAGTATGAAACACTACTATATTCATTGTGGCCTATTCATCAGTTATTTTCTTTGTTGACAATCGGTGACACAGTGCGTGAGTCATTCAAAATAATATAATAACTATATTTGACTTGATGGAAGTACTTGGCTGATAACTGATTCAAAGCCATTTAAGAAAGAGCCTAACTGTATAAAATATAAATGAAGAAACAGATTCGGAGGCTTTGAGGGAATGATGAAGCATTGCCTTTCAAACGGAGGCGCAGGTAAAAAAAAACAGATTAATCTTAAAAACGAGTGACAAGGAAAGACGAGTAAAAAAGAAAAAAACCGTTGCTGTCTGCACAGAACGACGACTTACAAATTAATGAAATATTAGACTGGCAAATTGCTTGGAGTGCTTAAGGAAATCACCGAAGTTTTGGGAATGCACATGGAGACAGACGTACCATGGAGACGTACACATCCATGTAGAGGCAGTCTTCGGACAGAGGAACTGTGGCGTAGTTCACAGCCTTCTGGTAACAGTATGACACGTCACTGGTAGCGTTCCTTACTCCCGTCCACGGCTTTACTGGTCGCGGCGACTGCAACAGCACACAAGCATGGACGATTACACTGCAGAAGGTAGTTATTACAAGGAACCTGCAAAGTCGCGTTATTATCTAGCATCAAGCTTGCCTTCTCAGCCGTGTAGAAATTCCCATCGACGTCAGTAATTTAATGTGATTACGTTTTTATAATCAATGTTCAGAAAACTAATATGCCAAATTTTTTTTTGAATGTAGGTTGGCTAAACATATCGTCGACAGCAAGGTCTTTGCAGACAGATCTTTGGACTCTCACTGGGGAGTGAAGTGGAGTGGAGAGATATAGTCGGCTCTTAACATATACATATTGAAAGCGGATGAGAGTGAAGCGAGGTAAGTATGGAGCAGCACCGGAATGAAAGGGCGGGGGAATCGGTAAATCACAGAAAAAAACCCACCGACCAGCGGCATCGTCCGGCGCTACTTCCACACGTGAAAATACGCGTGCAACGCCGTCGGGAATCGAACCCGGTTTTCCTAGGTGGGAGGCGAGTAAACAACCAAAATTNGTGAAAATACGCGTGCAACGCCGTCGGGAATCGAACCCGGTTTTCCTAGGTGGGAGGCGAGTAAACAACCAAAATTATTTCACTACTTACGGCATTCCGTAGAACAGATGTAAGAAATCAGGACCCTTGGGGTCACATCGTATCCAAAGATGGCTCTCTTAGTTGCTACTGACATTCTGAGAATTCGTAAGTGGCTGTTTGTGGCGCAGATGATCAAACAGTAGCTTCTTTTAAACGCTCCACTGTGTAAGGTAATATAAGGTAGGTATTTATATATGTATATATATATACATATATATATATATATATATATATATATANATACTCGATGGCTATTCTTAAAATTCTGGATACGTTATGTCCAATTTTTTTTTATTGATTGCATGTATTTGCAAGGCTTCTATTTTTTTCAGAATAAGGCTACTCCGATACTTATCTCCTGTGATTCGAGATACGAAATAATAAAAACCATAAAATTCATGAATTAGAACTGAATTAAAATGTTTTGAAGCAGAACTAATCATTATGTTTTTTTGTGAACATTACGATTGACAATCATACGGCACTCCCTCCGGTTATCTGGCATGGTCGTCAATGACCATCTAGCTGTGCATTTGTACCTTAACTTGTCCGTTGTCATCAAAACGATCTGACTGTGAAGTCCTGGCAGCCTAAATGAAGAGCAACTCGGTACCCCATCCACAGTGCCTCTCACAGCCCTATTACGTCAGGCTCCAAGTTATTCCTGTTGTTTGTAGGCTGAATCGTACGTCTTCTCGGCATACATACTGCTACTTAAGAGGGGTTGGTTCCCGCCATCTTGGATTTTCGCAATTTTCGATGTAACTTGCATCACAGATTTTGTATGTTCTTTGGGCGTCGACAATGAATACGGCATAACTTTGCACATGTTATAAAATATATATTGTTACACAACTGTTGTCAGGAACGTTTATGTAATCGCAAGCAAGAAAAAATCATTTATTTCTCGCCGTTAATCTCGGGTAAAAATATAATAAATTCTCTAGATATGTAGTAGTTTGATTAAGCTTGATGAGCTATTATTTGTGCCATGTCGTTCGAAAAATGTCGCTAAACATTTTATAATGTAACTTATAACAAACATAGTAAAAATCCAAGATGGCGGGGATTGAACCCCATTAATCACGCCTCGCAAGTTTAGTGCAGGTTACATCCATGCGTGGTTCAGAGAACTCTATATATGCACTATGAAGAAAGCGAATCTTTCAAACGACGTGTGTGCATACGCTATCGCACGAAACTTTGAGCGATCTCAAAAGGACGAGCAATTTTTTTATGGCAAATAGTGTAGTACACTTGGCTAGCCTCCCTCCTCGCCCTTTCACGTATTTCGATAGTGAGGAGCGCCCTTTTTGTTCGGGTTTTATGTAAAAATTTTCAGAAGTATTTTAAGTAACCTATAGTAGTGCTGCGAAGCTTTATTTGACTACAGAGTAGACAAGTACACAGATGATAAATAACGTGGCGGTTATTTGATGTTGGCGTACCCGTTCACAGTTTGGCTGCGCGAAGCTCTGGGAACGGACATTGGTTCTGATTGGCTACCGCGCGCTGAAGAATGGCAGCTGCTGACTGGCAAGAATGTTATCAGGTGTTGATTGATGAATGGGGTTCTGTCGTATTGCCGGTCAGTGACATCATTTTGGTGGCGTGTTCGCTTGGAGTTCGCGGTTTATGCGGATTTTTCACCTCTGTATTCTTAGGCCATGTGTCAATTTAAAGAATACTATTTCGAGAGATCTCTCTTTTGCACAACCTGGTGAGAGTACTGCTCCGCGCTCTGTCACGCTCTCGTTCTGTGGAATTGAGGTAATCACCTTCTCGTTCTTCTCCAACGTCACGTAGACAGCTGATGCCAAAAAGAAGCAAAATCGTGTTATCTCTATTGGAAGAAATGTATATAAGTTCAAAGAAATTGAGAATAATCATACTACTACCGGAATAGTTTTAAGCGCATAAAATATTATTCTTTATGATGTATATATTACCGTCATGTTGCAGCAAAGTGACCAAAAATAAGAGACTTTTTCAGACATCCATATATATACTTTTATGAATACGTGTTACGTAAGTTATTGCGTTAAACAAAATAATTATGATATTCACTTACAGTTAAAATGCCACGTTTTTTTTTGGCTTAGAAAGCTATTATAACCTTATTATAAGACGGAAACAATGTAAAATAATAATGCGCGTGGTATGAGAGTGCGAAAGAGCGTCAGCAAGTATACAAACTCTGTGCTCTCGCTCTTTCGCGCTCTCTCCGAGGAATTGAGATGGCCAGTGTGTGTTCTCTCTGACGTCATAATGACGTGCTCGCGAGAGCAAGAGCACGGGGGAGCGCTCTCTGTGTCAATCAAGACACGACCTTAATTTCTCTGTTGTTCAACCATCTACTATTGATAAGAGAACAGTAATGCCTACTTTGCTCCACAAATAATATCCATGTGATTCACAGAGAATGAAGTAGGTACATGTCTGTCTGTATATATGATCTACGTAACCAGGAATGCTGGGAGTTGGCGTTACTGACCTTGAAGCGGAGTTCCCCTACAGGTGGCTCGGCGAACGGGATGCCCTGGAAGCTGTAGTATGGCTTGCCCCAGATGGAGATGGCCACTTTCCCCCGCAGCAGTCCATCCCGGGTGCGCACGATCACACCGCCATCTGGCAGTTGCCAACACAAACCTACACCTGTTGATAACATTACACATACAACGTTATAAAGATAAACACGAATACTTCAAACAAAAACAGTTGCGTCGCGACAGTCGCGTAAACACATAGTGTGTCCTACAATTTACATATATGTATGTTTATTTATGTATCCAGGAAATGAATTTATAAAGTCGGTATTGCTATTTATTTGTTGATGGCGTATAGTGTATACTGAGCATTTAGCGCATGATAGCTGCGCAGTATTCAGTCTGTATATCCCAACACTGAATTTATTTTCTGCCAACACAACTGTAAAATAACACGTGGAGCAGACTGAGAAGTTTATCACACTGTTTACTTTTTGAATNTGGAGATGGCCACTTTCCCCCGCAGCAGTCCATCCCGGGTGCGCACGATCACACCGCCATCTGGCAGTTGCCAACAAAAACCTACACCTGTTGATAACATTACACATACAACGTTATAACGATAAACACGAATACTTCAAACAAAAACAGTTGCGTCGCGACAGTCGCGTAAACACATAGTGTGTCCTACAATTTACATATATGTATGTTTATTTATGTATCCAGGAAATGAATTTATAAAGTCGGTATTGCTATTTAGTTGTTGATGGCGTATAGTGTATACTGAGCATTTAGCGCATGATAGCTGCGCAGTATTCAGTCTGTATATCCCAACACTGAATTTCTTTTCTGCCAACACAACTGTAAAATAACACGTGGAGCAGACTGAGAAGTTTATCACACTGTTTACTTTTTGAATTATTTGATAAACTGGTATCTAACTTTCCACTAAGTGACAACTGAAATAACATATATTAAATTTACGCAAAATGTATCATTTTTAAAATTTTTTTTTTCTTAAATGGGTGGTGTTGCTGTAAAACCAAATGCAAACATAAGGTAAACATTATTAGAACGCGCGATACTGACAATAGNTAAATGGGTGGTGTTGCTGTAAAACCAAATGCAAACATAAGGTAAACATTATTAGAACGCGCGATACTGACAATAGTAATGACAATTTTTAAACCAGTTTTGGGGAAATTTGCAGCAGAAAAAAAACAGGCCTATGTCATCTTTAGTCTATGATTTGCTTTCCCGCTGAAAATACTTGAACATTTGTTGAGTGAGGAGTCAGGCTCTTGTGCTACAACTGAAGGGCACAAGGAATATACAATATAGTCAATTAAGGAATCTATTATTTAAAAAAAAAGTCCACACAATGGATATTTATAGACATCTTGAATAAATGGTCTGCGTAGTCCAGTAGCAACATAAGTTGGACTAACGGCCTTGCTTGACAATTATTTTAAAATGAAAGATTGGACATTTAGTGTTATGAAATAGCATTATAAAGTAAAACTTGGGCCACTGTTATTCTACAACCAACAATTTTACGCAGTTTAAATTGGAAGAAAGTTTTGAAATCATGGGGCATTAAGGAAATACGGTATTTTCGTATTTGTTCAGGATAACTATAAAATAGGAAGGAGTAAATTGTTTATCAGTTGGAGAAATTTTTAATGAACACTGAAGAATAATTTATTTGAAATTTAATCTCACGAAAATCTTTGTTAATATAATTAAATTGTTATACAAATAAGTACTTGATGAGTTCCTCTTTGTGACTTAATTCTATTTATGTTGCATGTTAAATTGGTTTCAAAGTTTATATATATATATATATATATAGCGATACTGTTGAGCAGATATTCAGCTAGTAGGCTTGGATAAAAAAAAATTCAGTTAACAGTTGATACTAGGTGGACTGGCATTGTTAGAGATTTATTGTTTTCTAATACCAGCAAGGTTATTTATGCCAGACTGTTGTTATTTAAAAACAATATTTAAGGGTTTTTATACAGAAGAATATTTTTGTAACCAACAGTTACAATAAAATGTAGTGAAGTTTTTTATTTAAATACTAGTACGTCAAGGAATAGAAAACAATATATGGAAACGTATAGCCAAGTTACACCGCGGTGAGTGAAGTGTAAATTCTTAGTTTGCTGATTCTGGGATTAAAATTGATTTTTGCTAGGTGTGTAAAACGTTTACATTATTTTACGTATGTGGAATTTAAATTCTACTAAAGAGCTACAAGACAGAGGAAAATATATATTATATATATTTATACATATAGAGGAGATGCAGTGTGTAGATAAGAAACAATATTGTTAATCAGCCCAGGTAAATGAAAACTAATTCTTAATTCTGCCACATTTAAAAATTATATTCTTTCGTTACAAGTTACAGTTAAGGGAACAAAAGTAGGTTTGAATGTTTTAATCGTTTACGAAAATTCCTGTTCACTTGTAGTATGATTTCAACTGTGAAATATTACGTCTTACAGAAACACAAGCCATAATTGCTAGTATGAAGGAATGTGGTCTCAAGGTGCATCGGTTCGCATCCAATAACACTTGGATAAAAAGAACATATTTCAAAAATGTTAATTAAGACACAAGTTTTTTTTACTTGATTCGAAAGGAGAAAATGAAAATATGAATCACCAATAAACAAACGTTGGCAAAACCAAAATGTAAGGGCAGCAGCATTATCCTTTATATACATCCATTATCAACCGTGGGCTTTGAAATACATACTGGTTTTTGGCAACTTATTCGGCTCCAAACACTTGTGTTCTCTTTATCACTAGTCAATGGTCTACAGTTTATTGTTCAAGCACTCAAGGACTCTTGAGTTAATAACGAACTTTACTAGACTCTAAGAATCATTTACAATCATGGCACAACAAGAAATGGGCCTTAATTAAGTCTCTTTCCTGATAGACGCTTGTACTGCGTTACAGAATGTTAACATTTCTCGTTATTCCACAAAGCTATTACACGTGCGTGCAATGTGCTGGCCTACGAAAATAACACACACTTCAGTCGAGTGCTGTTGAGTTCTTACAAGACGTCATGTACATTAGAAACACCATTTCAGAGTACTCCAAAATGGTCAAAAAGCCTTTTTCAAATTCCTCAATGTAAAAACTTACGGGTCAAATACATTCAAAACTACTCAAAGGCCCTGCATTGAAACTTCCTACCGACTTTCAACCAATAAAATAATAGTGTCTCTGCTGATAGTCCCTTAGGTACATGCAGTGCGACGAGAACACTGCACGTCAGTACAGAGCCTTGCGCTTAGAGGCGTAGGTGCACTTGATACGCGAGGCTGTGTCGCCCTTACCGCTCTCGCGATTCTCGGCCTCAAACGCAGTAAACAGCTCCAGGTAGGTGGGAGCCTTAAGGCAGAAAAAACAAATACCAAATGACGTGGACTCGATTATACATATGAACACATAGGTTACCGTGTTTGCAGAAAAAATTGAATTATTTTAATACGGCCTGTGACCCGTAAGACTAATATAACTTTTCTTGTCCGAAGGTTTCAAGACGAAATACAAATAAGCGCTGTATTTTTTTTTCTCTAAACTAATTTTTTTACATGGACGTGTTTGTGGAGATGTGAAGATTTCACAGTTTAGTTTGGTGATACACGGAAGTCCATTCATTAGCATCGGCTATTAGACCTGTTTCTCACGTCTCACATATATAAAATCANTTTGGTGATACACGGAAGTCCATTCATTAGCATCGGCTATTAGACCTGTTTCTCACGTCTCACATATATAAAATCAATCTGAGCTATGAAGAAATTCTCATTGCAAAGACCAAGGCCACGGCAATACTAGAACTGGCTTCACAAAATGAAAAGTGGGAACTCACCATTGACGCTAAATAATTTACAAGTGACCCCTGAGCGCTTCGTTAGTTGTTAAAAAGAAATTTTGCGAATTTATATGCCGACGAGGTTGACCTCAAACACACGCTTGTGCGAATTAATTTTGCAACAGGATATGAGGCCATTTAGACACGAACTGCGAATTTGCGAGTCTTTCACACTCAAGAGGAAACAGACCTAACCGCATGCTACTTGCAACCGGGTTTGATATGTCTGATACTGGGATGGCAGCCAAAAACAAATAGCTGATGATGGAGCGTATTTAGTACTGTGACTGACATAATGAAGAGAGACGTTAAATAGCAATGTGTGGTCACATAAGTTTGTTTGAAAAATAAGAGGTGCGCGTTGCTAAGTAATTGATGAGTGTGTAGAAAAAATATAATTGAGTAAATGAATAGTGAAATAAAATAAAATCTTATCCTTTAATTCATTTTATTGTGAGAATCATTTCTTGTATTTTACATTGTGATGACAGTGAAAAGACATGTGGCAANATCCTTTAATTCATTTTATTGTGAGAATCATTTCTTGTATTTTACATTGTGATGACAGTGAAAAGACATGTGGCAAGAAATATTTAAATACGATGTGTTTTGAATATACTTGTCCATTAATTTTAAAAGCAAATATAATTATGGCGAGTAGTGTATTACCAGCCTCGCCTTTTCGGCAATAATTCGGATTTCGCGTCAGAAATGCTGATAACTCGTGCTTTTAGTGATGAAATATTGGAATTTTATAAGAATATATATTTCATATTTTAATTTAATAATATATGCCCTCAGATTTTCTATCGATTAATAACGCAAAAATTATTCACGTGTATATAAATTCCTTATTGTAATTTGTATTTTTTACAACCATGTTCTGAGGGCAATAACCGNAAAAATTATTCACGTGTATATAAATTCCTTATTGTAATTTGTATTTTTTACAACCATGTTCTGAGGGCAATAACCTTTGCATTTTAAACGCATGTAAAAATAATCTTCAATAGCATTTAATCATGTCAAGTGACCACGAACTGAATCTGGCAGTCAGCTCGTCGGATTGTTTACAAACTCTGACATAAGGTTCAAAATTCAATTAGAAATTAAGTTTTATTTAATAGTACAGGTAAAATTGTTGGCAGTCAGGATGTACTCAGCAAGTAAGGGGAAAAAATATGCAACATGTCGCCGCGGCACTAATCTAGAGACAATAAAGTTACTACTCACATATTAAAAGAACAAAGCAGCAGTCAGCACGCACGTACATTACTTTCCTTCCCAGCATCTCAGGTGTAAGTGTGTCTTTTTCAGTTGACGGCTGCGCTCATGGTTATTTTAGTCCGACACGTTTCACACAGATTGCACACATGTTTTTATCTCCGGCACGTTCTAAACACATTACATTTGACGTAGGCGGCAGTCACCTTCACTAGCATACAGAAGCTGAAAAAGTAGATAGCATTCGTGAGCGAAGTAAGAAAAATCTTGCAATGAATCCTGATGGGTTTTTTGTATTTTAAGAAATACCTTGGAAACGGTAATTATTTTTTTAAATAAATTACAGGGCTCAAAGCCGATTGCGAACGTAGTCATGTAGAATCACCGTCATCGTCTTCTCCGCCTGGACTGTCTGCAACCTTGCGACCTTCACAGTCTGTCAGCAAGTCCTGGTGGTCATCCCTCTGCGAGACAACTTTTCGCACTCCAAACACATTCCAACTTCCTAGTTCAAATATTGTACAGAAATACTTTACATTACAAAATGTACTTTACTATATTAACTTCAATATATTTCCTCTATAACGAAGAAACACACAGCTCACAATGACATGTTATATTTTTTGTATACGAGTTCACATTCATAGCTAAATTAAGTACCACTCATACATTGACAAACAGTTCTGTCGTTCTACGTGGTCCACCACAATTATCTTTTATCAATATTTTCATATTTAGTATCTCCGTTTACTATAGTTGCATAGTCTTATTCATCCAGCTACAACATATAAGCGTTTACTAGGGTGACCTTGTTGTCGTTTTCTTATTTTATCGATCAATCTGTTTAAGGTCAAAATCAGNACGTTATCCACCACAATTATCTTTTATCAATATTTTCATATATAGTATCTCCGTTTACTATGGTTGCATAGTCTTATTCATCCAGTTACAGCATATAAGCGTTTACTAGGGTGACCTTGTTGTCGTTTTCTTATTTTATCGATCAATCTGTTTAAGGTCAAAATCAGTTGCTTCTTCCCAATAAAGCCTTTCAGATTTCTCTCTCGAAAAGCTAGGGTTCACTACACCTCTTTATTTTTTTATTCAGCTCACATACGCAATTTATTAAATAAAATATATTTCTAGTAAACTGCTGCCCAGTTGTCAAGAGCATTACTCAACTCGTGGGGAGTACAAATGCAAAATTTCCCACCAGTCCGTCATACAAAATAGAAAAACGTACACGTCTTAATGCACACGCAAACACATTCAATAGACGTTCAAACGGATATTTTACGATCTATCAGTTCCTAAAGGGTTAGAAGTCACTGATGCATATATCACACTTATTCGAACACCGAACCTCCCCGAACGCAAATTCNGGTTAAAAATCACGGATGCATATATCACACTTATTCGAACACCGAACCTCCCCGAACGCAAATTCCAGTAAGTTTACCAACTTGTAAAATACCTAGGTTTATGATTTTTACACTTGTTCGTAAGTAAAACGTAGAACCAGTAAGGAAGATCCACACAGGCTAAACCCAGTACATCTGGGCCGTATTAACCTTTTATTTATAACTAAATATTGTTATGTAACATTTCTTCGGAAATATTTCAATTACATTAGTCTTTGTAAAAATATACGGTTTAACATTAATTCGAAAAGAATATGTAGACACCGTAAGCATAAGTTACCCAGGTCAAATCGCCNAAAAATATACGGTTTAACATTAATTCGAAAAGAATATGTAGACACCGTAAGCATAAGTTACCCAGGTCAAATCGCTTGCCTGCCATACAATAACTATCGAATCACGAAATCGTTCAAGATGGTTAGGGATTTAAAATTTTTTTTATCGGTATAAGCATAGGCTAGGATTGAAAACCGGTGGCTCTGTGAGTTCACTGCGATATCACACATGTATTTCTACTTGTCAGGTTAAAANAGGCTAGGATTGAAAACCGGTGGCTCTGTGAGTTCACTGCGATATCACACATGTATTTCTACTTGTCAGGTTAAAATTTTAAACCGTATTGATTTGCACATCAATGTTTTTATAATTATAGTTGTTATAATTAGCTAGCGTGCAGATTATATTTATTCTATTACTCTCTTTACTCCTCATTTTAAAAATTGTTATCAGTCGAGGCACCTGTTTTACGCGGAAAGATTCCACCACTAGATGTACTCCAAAACACTTTAGTTCAGATCCACTTTCGTTTTTGGATTATTCGAATTTCCACTCGTCTTAGCGGTCTACCCACGAATCTCGGACGTCCAGTAGTGGAGTAACTTAATTCTGATTGGTGAAGTGCCGTAAGGGAGTGTAGACTCAAATACATGCGGCCAATGAGCAAGGTGATCCGGCGGGTGTGTGCGTAAGATATTGAGAACTAGCAGGCGTGTAATTAATTTCACAAAAAAACGGGTGGTCCTAGTTATCACTAATGTATAGGGGCACTGATATTTCGCGAAAATATTTCGAGACAAGATACAGTCCAAAGTACTGTATAGTCGTGCAGTTTCTTTGATTGGCTAAAACATTTTCTGCAAGTATTAACATTTGCGCACGAATCACGAAGGTTCAGTGTCGGATTAACTTATTCCTGAGTGGCTTGGTCAAAGATGGACACGGCATCAACAGCTAATGGAGGTATAACAACAGCTGAGGTGTTTATATAGTATTGAAGTCTTACTGTGTGCTCGGATTTTTACGCGAAAAGTCACTGGCCCTTGTTATTAGTTATCACAACCCACATGTACACATTTTACCTCACAACCGATTTACATTAACATTTACCCCCACAATCAACGTCCAATCACAGAACACCTCAGAAGTGTTGGGACAACCCGTCAGCCAACCACAGCACACCTCTCCGAGTGGGGGAGGGCGCATTATCTGTTTCCCAGGTTAAAGGCTGTCGGCAATTAGTGTGCTTCTCTCCGACACCCGTTTACAGGTTATTCAAATGGCACTTAGGCCACTAATGACTTCCTGATATGCTCAAACGTATGTGCTCCGCCTACTCATGTATTACTAAAATAAGTGTTTACGAATGTTTGATGCCAAGACAATATTCTCAATGTACTGAAATAACACTGGAGGGGGTGCATAGAAACTACAAAATAATGTTATTAGTAATAGTAAGAAAGGGAAAATACGTTTATGTTGCAATCAGGAAGAAACGTAAACGTTTACAAACAATGAAATCGAATTATTTCATTTACCACAGGCTTAAAAGGTATCTATATAGAACAACAGCGCACATTTCAATGGAAATTATGCCAATGCCAAACACTTCCATGAGTAATATTGTTTTCTTCCCAACCTGAGTAGAAGAAACCTTAACATTGGTAGTTCTTTAATTAAACGTGTTAAAATATGGCTGTTGTAACATGTGAGCATTAAAGGTTGTTCACGATAAAAAGAGCACTTTTGTAATCAACCAACGAAAAATTACACTACCTATGACTAGGAGCACCTGTTTTTCGCGAAAATAATTCAGGACCAGCCCAGCTGTGTTCCAACGCACTTTAGTGATTGGCTCACTCGTGTAACAGACTGTCTTCACACAACGCCAAGAGGGCAATAGTCACACGAAGACAGCAAGTGTGCATACAGGACATTGAAGTCTAGCCTTTGCGTGAATCTTTTCGAAAGAAAGATGGCCCTACCGATAACTACGCGTTTGCCACACAAAACACTTTCATGCAGACTACCTGTTAAGTTGGCAGCGAATTTATTATTTTCCACTGACTTAAAATAATTTTTTTGTGTTATATTTACTCACACACGAGAACGAAATCACGTTTACTAAAGCACATTTACATTCCTAAAATTCCCACTGTTTCAACCTACATGACGCATGAATAAAATAATAGGGTTACTGGAAAATTTAATTTTACTTCATTCTATATTCGAAATATCAATTACCATATCCATATAAATACCCATAACCTCTGCCATAATAAAAATCCTGTACTAAATTTGACACAATAAAACCAGACGTTTTCGTTTCTTGGCCAATAGAGTTTTCGCTTTCATTTTGAAACTTTTTAAGAATAGTCAATTTAGTTTTGATTCCTTTAAGTTCATCAACATGTTTTATATTTTAAAGTCTTTATTGTATGTTGACGTCTCGTCATTTAACAGTCGTGGTGGATACAGAAGAATTATTTTCAGTATTGCAGTTCTCTTTTTCTGGAACCGCATTCTAAAGAAATAATTAACTGGAGTCAAATGTTTCTTTATCTTCGTGACCGGAAATGCGCAGTCGAGAAAGGGAATTAATACGTGCGTAGAAGTAAGAGAGCATTATGATTGGCTACGCATAGGTTTTCGCACAAGAACATTATAAGATCGTCTGCTAGCTATGTAGCTAGACCCTTCATTTCCTTCAGAATTCTCTCAACTGCCTCATGCAAAGTTAGTATCAACTGCTCGCTGCTTCGCATCCCCCGCGAGCGAGTGGAAATGAATGACATCAGTTACATGAAAGCGGCGTCATGGCAATGGAATGTTTCGAATGACCGGCAAGCGATAAACCAATAACTGCGTATCTACTACAAAAAAGCGAACTGACACGATAATCCTATTTTGCGGCGTGCGCTATTGACCTTGGTTGTATTGTTTTTCTGCGTTTATCTGAATAATTGTACAGTGGTTTATTGACCTAGTTTCTGTCAGCATGACTCGGGGCGAGTCAAACATTCCAGGTCAAGGCCAGCGGAGTATAATTAGTACGACGGGCCTCCGATTCAAGTAGTTGTTGAGTGGTTGAATGGTTGGAGTTTTAGCGTTAGACGACGGACGAGCTAAACGAACGGCGAAAAAAGTGGCCAGCGTGAGGGAAATCTGCGACTGCGAGCATCGGTGCAGTGAAAAGTGCGACTGGCAGGTTGGACTGTTGGACTGGGCGCGTCAGTGAAAGACATTGCAAATGATGGCAACTTTTACGTTTAAAGTATTTCCACTTGTGGACAGATTTTGACGGCTCTTACCATCGAAGTTTTGAGAGCCGACGAGCGCGAAGCGAGGTGAGTATGGAGCAGCACCGGAACGCAAGGGCGGGGGGAGACGGGATATCCCCGAGAAAACCCACGAGCGAAGACCCGAGAGCGGCCCCCCCGGGAATTGAAACCCAGGCGAGTGGTCTGACCACTACACGTTTTCGCTTGTGGTTTCGGCTGGTAAAGGAGGAGCGACGTGCAATGTCGCACTATTGTTCACACGACACTCGGATACTAACACGGTCTGTTCACACGATACTCTTCACCTGTTCTTATCCGGATATTGTACCAGGGAACGAATATACTCACCACGCGCGTGGGGCCGCAAAGGCGAAGCCACGTGCTTCTCGAGCACAGAGAAGTTACTACTCTACATTAGGGCAAGATCGTGGCCCGAGAGGAATTTACTCTAATGTCCTGCCTCCCCTACTAGTATTTTCTCAGCCCACTAATAAAGAACATGGTTCCCACCAATCTGTATCCTGTAGCATTTTCTGATAATGCATGTAACCATTTTTAATTCTTTCCTGTAGAAAGGGCTTTTACGGTGTCAATGCCGGCATTTCCCTTTCTCTTCTTACTATAGTAGTTTAGCTATAAGTACACTCAGGGAGGTTGTCATGGCAGCCCAATACCTCCCTACCGCGATGAATGTCTCCTTGCATGATTACCTTCCCTTGTAGGCGTATGGGGCTTAGTCTTGAGACGCTATAAACCCCCGTCCCTACCGTGGGCACACATAACACTTAGTTTTATAGTAGGTTAGATAACTAATGAATGATTCTATTATGGGAGAAAGGAAGGTGCGGCATTCTCGTTATCGTCCTGCACGGCGGAGTCCTGTCTCTCTGAACAGCGCGAAGAAAGTTGAGTCTGAGGGACGTAGCAGGCTTATACGACTCACGCCAACTTGGGAGGGCGCCTCGCCTGCGCACACTCTCTACACATGTGCTCGCACATAGCTACACAAAGTCGCAAGCGAGGAGGCGAGCCAAAGAACTGCCTCCATTACTCTCACGTACAATTTATATTCTCTGGAGAAATCGCAGCGTTTTCGCTGCAGCGGCGAAACCTAAATGTGTGGTTCCAGACTTACTGAACGCTATTTTATGGTCGGTACAGCTTAGTCCATCACATGCAGTTGCATTGCAACGTCCGTTATGCGGGACATTGTGACTTACAGAGTTAAAATAAACGTACCGGAATAATGTCCACCGTGTAAAGACACGGTTTCTGGTTGTCAACGACTTCCCTCGTTTTACTGGAAGTCAAGCAGGATCTTCCGCATTTAAATGTACCAATGTAGACAATGGTAAACTATTTTCAGATTTGGTAGAGCACTGTAAATTTGCACGGACGCGGGAACAAATCCAAGTTGACTTTATTCTGGCGATCTTTGTTTTGTGCCTTCTTAATGAACTTGTTGATTTGCTGACTGCTTGACTTCAGGATTTAAGCGTGGTCTTAACATTAAAGTAAGTAAACTGACGTGGTTACAGTTTAGTTAACTAGTGAAATAACAAAAGAACGGGATATTAATGTAAGGAAAACTTTTTGAATGGTGTTAATTAATGTATGAAACTTCTCACTCATTTCATGTCAGTAGGTAGTGCCTCCTTTTTGTTAAAACGAAAAACGGAGACCTGAAAGTTAATCTGAATTAGTTTCAAAGGATATTTTTTTATTATCGGCTGTATTTTTATAATGGCGAGGTAATTTATTGACCAGTTTGGATCATTTTTAGCTTAACTTGTCATTAACGTGTTTGAATTGTAATTGAATTGCGTTAAAAGTTGAATTCAATGTCTGCAGTCTAATTTAGCCAGAGTTGTTGCTATACATGTTCTTACGATTTATTTGCAACGCGGTTTTGTAACGCCAATTCTATTGTAGACGAGCCTTAATTTCGCATTTACAATATTCGTAAGGCGTTATTAAGTGATGGTTCCCAAATTGGTGGATTGAAGAAGTTGCCTCCTTACACTTTTCAGCGCAAAATATTAGACCGTTCTTTCTTCTTTAATCTTAGCAACGCGGTCTAATAAAAAAGATTCTATACTGCTCGTTAGCGCAAGGGTTAGTACGGTCATTTCGGCGTTATTGGAAGTACTTGCCTTGCGTGAATCTCAGACTCTATAATAAACTGGAAATTATTCAAAGTAAGACAATCCTTAACTATGAAATCGAAACATTTAAAACTGCTCTTAATCAGTCAATTAGAAAGCAGATCTGTTGAAACTGATCTACTTCATTGAGTCAAATTCTACTGAACATTTCAGTTGCTGGTTTTCACTGAATAAGCGGTGATTTCTACCGATTCCTAGTAAACACTTCAGTGCTTTCCAGATTCGCCAAAACATGACAACTTATCCACTCAAGATTTTGTAAAATGATTCCACTAGTTGAATTCACTGATTCAGATTTTATAGTATTCCGAGTGACCCGCAAACGTCACGAACTAGCGGTCCATGATCCTGCAGCGCACGTCCAGGTAACTTCGACAACTGCTCATCGTCAAAAGCGCAGGTGAGCGGATAATCCCCAAAATACACTCGAGGTGGGGGAAAAAAAAAATCTGTGGTCACGGGACCGGCATATTTACGCGACCCCGTTGGGCTCGCACGGTCGACCGATAAGGGTGATCGAGCGAGCAAACGATCGATCCATCGATCGATCTAATCCTGGAACAAGCGACCTGCTCCACTCACCCACCGCGATAATCGAGAGTGTCTGGTCACTGAGTACTTTACGGCCCGGCTTCACCTCCTTTGCAAAAATTTTTTTTTCGCGTCATTATTTCTGATTCATAGTAATTACTGACATTGTACGATTATAGAAAATTTACATTTTACTAGTCGTTCAATATTCTTATTGTGTGCTATCTGTTTGTTGTAAAAAGTCGATAACATATTTATATTTTATAAATTAGATACTACCTTTCTGCTCACAGTGAAAACTACATACTAACGTATCAAACAACTAGTAAATTGTAAATTTTCTATAATAATATATTTTGTATAATAGCTCTGAAACTGAAATTATGACACGAAAACAATAAATTTCTGCAAAAGAGTGTAACCTAACATTTAATAACGCTGTCTTCATAGACTAAAGATGAGATAGGCCGATTTTTCGTCTTCTTCCCGTTGACCGAAAATTAACCTACCCAACACTAATGCAACTGTCATAGTAACATGGTCAACCAGGCCCCTTCGGCAAAGGGGGGACTACAGGTACAGCTGTACCGGGTCCTGGGAGCCTATTCTAAGTTTTCTTTCCGACGAAAGAAAGTTGTTAACGAAACAATTCCTCGTTCCAGCCTACTATTTCGTATTCTTAGTTTTTAAACGACGGTAGTTTGACGTCACGAGTCGGCGGGGACGAAACAACTGCTCTCGAGCAGTCGGCAGGCTAGAATTTCGTAGTTAACCAATATGGCGGGCGTCGGTATTAAATGTGGCCGTGTATTTCAATGACACGGAAATAAATATTGTGTGGCATAAAGTCAGTGCAGCACGTGTTTGTGTTGCATGGAGTTATAATTTTCCTACGCACACATTTACGATACGAATAAGCATGAAAAGATTGGGTATAACTATTACAAACTTGCATCACACACGTCCGTCCTTCTTAAACATTGTGCACAACATGATACAGACTATTTTAGGCGTGGGATGTTATTACAAGCGCGTAAATGTACGAATACACAATTGTAAATATTTAACCAATTAACTCCTATTATCTTAGGCTGTACATTTCTTAGATATACATTTATTCGTCCCTTATATAGCATGTTTTCGGTGGGCGAGTGGTTAAGTTACGTGCTTCGCATCACAAACGTATCCATGTTTTGAGTTCGAAACTCCCCCACATCTCAATATTTTTTTTTTTTTTACTATGTGAAATAGAATTAATGTTATTATATGTGGTAACAACATTTCTTTAAAAGGGCAAGCTTATAAGCTGTGTGCATTTGTATTTTGTCACCTAATAACCTACAGTTTAGAATGTTATTTTTAAAATTGAAGGATAACATTTGATAGGTAGGTCTTATGTACTTTAACTAAAACGGATCGTGATTAACGTTAAATATTACGAATATGAATATATTCTGCAACAAAATGACAATTCCTTGCATTGATTCCAGAAAGAAGAGACTAATAAATTCCACATCATTTAATAATTTTAAAACTAACTTTGAAGTCAAAATGAATAACACAAATACATTCAAAATCTACGTATTCTCCTTCTGTACAAAATAAATATTTTCTGCGCTGAAAGATTATCGGCGTTTTAAAAACCATAGGCTTATATGTGGTAAAAAGGGAGGGAAGGTTATTTAATTCACACCAAATTCAATGCCTGTCGCGTAAGAGATTAGCAATACTGTAATAATATATCAACCAGAGAACGCCAGTGACTCAGTCAATGTTACTTATTTTATATTTATTCAAAATTATCACCTTCCATGGCTCCACAGTACACTTCAGCGGACACCAAGGTTAGGAATATTAATATAATCGTTTTAAGATGTGTACATTTCTTTGTTATTCAGGACAGCGTGAAATCTATATTTAAAATCTGCTAACTTTCCTTTACTTAACCTTGGCGAAATATTTTCTTTTCCACAAACACAAATGATTTGCTAAACACCCGGGCCACGTCTTTAATAAGTAAACATCTATATCTCACGAAGGTAAAAAAAATGCAGTTCAACATGGCCACCAACCACAGTTTCTCACACTCCCCACAAAACCAAAGAAAACTATACACTATTATTTTCTTATAAAATACATATTTCTAATGATATATTATTTTTAACGATCTAAAAATATAAGGCTTACTATTCGTGTCTTTAAGTAATGCTTTTTAAACAGATTTGAGCAATTTTAAAAACGAGTACTTCTAGTAATATTTCGTTTGTACGTTGTCGACCATGCGCAGAGACACTAACGCTCGTCTAGCTTGGAGTGGGGAGAGTCGGTAAGCCGAAGATGCCCGAATGTGCTTGCCTTCGAAACGACTCCGTACTCTGAATACCAATTTCATGACGACTTGGTTTTCGTCGGCTGAGAGAGAGTGGGTTCGTGGTGACGTGGGCCGTTCCCGACGAAACTTAGAATAAGCCCCCTGGTCGATAGCCTGAAATGACAATGGTCGGAACAAGTTAGTGAAAGGAGCAATGTGTACGGATACAACTTGTACCAGGAGGGAGACAAAGAAAGTTTCAAATACGTAGAGGTGAATATGGGAGTGGGGTAGAGTGCGCAAGTCAGATACTCAATACTTACTTTTGGTGTACCATCACTAGACTGCTTTTCTGCCAAAAGCTCTATCGAATCAAACACTGATAGCTTTTTTCTGTTAGAAAACGTTTGTATACTTACTCCGAACTAGTTTTAAAAAATTCACCTAAGCTAGTCAAAATACTTTAATATCTGTAAAATTGGGCCTGCTGGAAACCAAACATAAATAAACACGGTTTGAGAGTTGTACTTGCGACGGGTGTGTCAACTTTGGGCACATGCTCAGAATACAAAGCTCAGAGACAAAAGAGGAAGCACACTAGAACAATAGGGCAAGAACGTACCATGGACCGGCGGATTCAAGTCACCGAAAATCGCCCAAGTCTAAGAAAATTAAACAAGAAAAAATATCAAAGTGATGAGGATTTTTACTATTTTCCTTCTGAATTGCATGTTACAGAGCTAATAGAAAAGAGGGAGAGAGAGAGAGAGAGAGAGAGAGAGAGGTAGGAGCTTGACAGATAAGTTCTTTGGTGCTGATATGACGATGAAGTGGCACCGTCCTTCCCATTTACCACTTGCAAACATTCTATTTTGATGTCGATAGGAATCGAGC
>NQII01005792.1:1481-28047 GCA_002778355.1 Clitarchus hookeri
GCCGCAGCGATGTCGAAGATGTGATGTTTTACCGGATTCCCGATATTCACGGTACACTCGTGAAATGGTCGTACGCGAACATCCAAATGTTATCGCTACCTCGGAGATGCTATGTCCCATCTCTCGTGCGCCGTCTATAACACCACGTTCAAACTCACTTAAATCTTGATAACCTGCCATTGTAGCAGCTGTAAACACAGCAGAAAGACACGTGTGTTTGAAGACTAGTTTGTCCTAAAATGAATTCGCTAAACTTTCCAGTCCCTAATCATTGCGCAATATACTTTCTTCCCTTTGGCAATGTGTTTTATGGACACTTCTATACAGCTCAGATTGAGGAGTGTTTTTCCCAGCAACGTATCTTAAGTAAAACGCACATATTTCATTGGTTGCGCGAATGAACCAAGTGTTAACTCAGGAACAGTACAACATGAACCGAAATATTATAAAATAGAATAATAAAGTTTACTCGTACTCTCGTAACAAGGAAAAATCTACCACAAAAAAATGCATGTTGTTTATTGTGCGGCGAAGAGTAGTAGATAAAATGTAAGTAAAAGTTATATTTAATTCAAAATAAAGTACTTTCATGTTAACTGAACTATACGACGCTTATGACGCATGGCTTATTTAGGAAAGAACCAAACACGTGATACAGGGGGTGATTTTTCTAAGGTTTGATTCAAAAAGTGTGAAGAAACAGCCAATAGAATACAACTTTTTTTTTTTAACTTTTTTTTTCTCCACTACGAACTTGGTGCTTCAGAGTTTTTACGTGGGCGCTCTTGTAAATCGATGCTGCTCTGTGGCGATTCAAAGTTATGGAATTCCTGGTATAAAAATTTGTTTTGGCGTGGACTTGTTTTGACGTTTTTAGCCGGAAATAAGCTGGGCATTTAAATCATGTCCTTCGAGGCTAATCGGTGTATTTTGCGAATTAATCAAATAAACATGAGTGTGTACCACATTTACCGCTTAATTATATCAAGCAAGCGAACTCACGTGATTCAAACGCTGAGAACATATTTAGCAATCCGGCCACGTAAGCTGTTTAGCATGCAAGCCATCGGCTTTCCAGGATCTGGTATGGAAATGCAGCCAGTTTTGACTCTCTTTAATGAACATGTTTCATCGTGAATCAGCGCGCTTGCGTTATGCTTCACAGACGTGAGTACGGACCTGCTGATTTCCATGAAGAGGATTCATCACAGCTGCTAAAACTGCATTCTGTGAACTCTGTGACTTGCAATATGGCATGCATAATACTCCATGCGAGAAAATTTCTTAGTCACTAATTAGTATAAATTGTCTGGTAAAATGATTATGACGACTAGAGACCTGAAAAATTCGCGAGTTCATTGAACTGCAGGCTAGACTCAACAGTATTATGTACAAATATGCCGATATTAACTGCACGTTGGTTGTCTGCTGTCATAGTCCAAGGCGACGATTTGGCCAGCGTTCTCCAGGAGGTGTCAAACACCGTGTGGACCAATGACTGAAGTTATATAAGTACACGTGTTAGTAATTTTAGCTTGTCTCAAAATAAATCCGCGAATTCTTCAGGTCTCTAATAATGACAAATTTCCATTCGACGGTTGTGTTTAAATTTTTTTCATTTGTAATTAAAATAATATTTCTTGAGCATGCTCGTTAATTTTTTCCCAAGTTTAAGTTCGATGTTTGTTGGATATCTGCTGGATGTTTTTAAGAAAAAAAAATTAGTATTACTAAGGCATAACTTATGTAACAGGAAAGTAATGAAAGATATATAAGATGATGGAGCAACATGATAAAAGCTATATAAGTAGTAGGGGAGAGAAAAACCTATAGCTACTGTAGTGCTGATGGAGAGTGGAGATATGTGAGCGGCTCTTAACATCGAGGTCTTGGGAGCCGATTGTAGTGCTGATGTCCTTGATTGCATCAATAGGAAGGTACCAAGATTGTCATATCCCACCGCCAGGCACCTGCAGAAGTAGACAGTTTCTGTGTGCGATGAAGCATCTCAAGGTGGTTTTCTACAAGTCGCTTTCCAATCTTCATTCAAAGAAGACGCTGGTTCAGTTCTTCAGCAATTTCCCCCTCCCCTCTAACACCCAACCGCTCGCACAATCGTTCAAAACTCTCAATGGGTTCTGCGCGTAATCGATATCAATAATTAGAGATCTGCAGTGTTCGTATTGTTTTTTGGTAGCATGTTGGATTTTGCCGTCCTCTGTGGGCTCTAACCGTTCTCGTTTGTTTATTTACTTCTGAATCAGAAATAACCATGTTTATCTTGTGACATAGCTGTACCTGATGAGTCGGGGCAAATGTTTATAGCGAAAAGATTCCAGGACTAGTTGTTTCCTGAAACACTCTAGCTCCAATCCACTTTCTTGATTGGATGATTTTGTTATTCGGATTAACTGCCTGCCCGCGAATCACGGACGGTCGGTATCGGAGTAACTTAATTCTGATTGGCCCATGCCTGTATCAGAATGGCTCGTCAGAAAGGTACGTGGCCAATAATCGAAGTAAATCTGCAGTTGTGCACGTAGGACATTGAAGTATAACTTGTGTGAGAATATCCTTGCAAGAATCAGGTGGTCTTAATTATTATAATTTGGGTACAGGGCGTTTAATAATACACCAGAGGAATAGTCGCCTATTCCACAAATTNAGGACGTTTAATAATACACCAGAGGAATAGTCACCTATTCCACAAATTCGAGCCGCACGCGCCAGCAAAATGGCGACACCAGCTAGCAACAAGCTGGATCGCCGTTCGCCAGTCAGTTCCGGTTAACTTACTCGTCAGCCTGCAGCCCGGTCAACCGGGAACCTTTCGCGGAACTCAGTAGCCAATTAGAGGAAATACCCGTTCCCGGAGCCTAGCGCAACCTATCAGAGAATGTGGTCACCCACATAAAAAAAGAACCGCAACGTCATTTCGTCTACGTGTACTTTTTATCTGTGACCCAGTATAGGCAAGTGCCTGGAATGGCGGCTCGGCTGAGTTACCTCGCTACACTCATGTTTCAGCTTATGTACAGGGTGTCTCAAGTAAATTTGAATTTGTATTTTTCATTTGATTCCGAGTTTAATCAGGATTAGAATTTTATTCTAAATGAGGGAATGAGATTCTTCACACGGGTATTTGTAACCGTTGTTTTTGACACTTTCATATAAACAACCCCGCTTAAGCAATGGCCAGTTCAGGTCATCGAGCAGAAGAATATTGTCTCGAAGACAAAGAAAACCATTTAAGACAGATTTAAAAAAAAACATATGGGATTACTAGTGGACAAGCCAAAACCGGGCTTTGCCAACACAAATGATGGGAATACGCCTAGACTTTTTTGAGAATCCTGCTTTTTCGGCAGGCATCACTGGTGATGACATTGACACCATCAGCGGCACTGACTACAAGCTACAAAACAGTCAACCATAACGGCCACCGTAGGAACACCAATGATGTTCCGCGTAGTCCCGCCTACCGCAGTCGCAGTGTTCCACAAGACACCGGTGACTCTCACAGCACTGTGCAAATTCTGCTATTGGCTAGAGCGAAGGGACGCGTTGACTGTGCTGATTCAAGCGTCTTTCCCTATGCAGCAGAGCGTGTCAACCGTAGTGTTCATTTGAGTAATGATCACGTATACCTAGGGGCACTGATATTTCGCGAAAAGATTTCGAGACAAGGTACAGTCCAAAGCATTGGAGGGTCGTCCAGCATCTTTGATTATCTAAAAAATGTTATGGCTCGTGTTAACCGTTTGCGCACGAATCACGAAGGATCAGTGTCGGAGTCACTTGTTCCTGAGTGACTTGCTCAAAGACGGGCACGGCACCAGCAGCCGATGGAGGTACAACAACAGCTGAGGTGTGTATATAGTATTGAAGTCTACTGTGTGCTCTGATTTTTACGCGAAAAGTCACTGGCCCTACATATACCCTACCATTTAGCGCTATGGTACCTCGCTACGTCCACAACTGTATACGAACTTGAGCAGAGGTAATTATTGTTCATAGGCTACTTGAGACGGTCCTATACCCTTATCCTGTCCCGACCGAGAGAAAAGTCAACCAAATGTTTGGTTTGGTAGGACCAAAAATATATACAGCTGCCCTAACAAAATATTTTGTTAAATAAACACGACTTGAAAAACAACCAAATTAATTTTGTTCGCCTAGAAATATGAGAGCTTCAAATAACAAAACCTCTATTTTGGGCCAAAAGAAAGTAAACTGGTATATGTTCGAATATCTGTTTGGCTTCCAACTTTTTTTTTTGTATTAACCGAAACTGTATAACAATTAATTTGGTTGTGCCAAATAAACTTTGTGTGATTCAATAATGTTTGCTCTCTGTGCGGGTGTGCGAAGTATTTACCTCTGGCTGAGAGTACTGTAGGGAATGTCGGATGAGCGCAGAGCTAACGACACACGTGAAACTAAGATATTTTTTTTACGTGCCTGTTACTGAATCACAACCCAAAATCACAGTGCATCTGCTAATCAAGCAGAAATAATTTATCTGAGAATTTTTCTCTCCGTGTGTGGAAGTATTCCNTGGGAATACGCCTAGACTTTTTTGAGAATCCTGCTTTTTCGGCAGGCATCACTGGTGATGACATTGACACCATCACCGGCACTGACTACAAGCAGTCAACCATAACGGCCACCGTAGGAACACCAATGATGTTCCGCGTAGACCCGCCTACCGCAGTCGCAGTGTTCCACCATACACCGGTGACTCTCACAGCACTGTGCAAATTCTGCTATTGGCTAGAGCGAAGGGACGCGTTGACTGTGCCGATTCAAGCGTCCTTCCCTATGCAGCAGAGCGTGTCAACCGTAGTGTTCATTTGAGTAATGATCACATATACCTAGGGGCAGTGATATTTCGCGATAAGATTTCGAGACGAGATACAGTCCAAAGCACTGTAGGGTCGTCCAGCATCTTTGATTGGCTAAAAAAAATGTTCTGGCCCGTGTTGACCGTTTGCGCAAAAAATCACGAAAGTCCAGTGTTGGAGTTACTTAGTCCTGAGTGGCTTGGTCAAAAACGGACACGGCACCAGCAGCCAATGGAGGTACAACAACAACTGAGGTGTATATAGTATTGAAGTCTACTGTATGCTCCGATGTGTACGCGAAAACTCACTGGCCCTACATATACCTTGTCATTTCGCGCTATGGCGCCTCGCTACGTCCACAGCCGTATACAAACTTGATCAGAGGTCATTATTGTCCATGGGCTACTGACACAGTTCTAAACCCTTCTCCTGTCCCGACCGAGAGAAAAGCCAACTAAATGTTTGGTTTTATAGGACCAAAAATATATATAGCTGCCCCAACAAACTATTTTGTTAAGTAAACACGACTTGAAAAACAACCAAATTAATTTTGTTCGTCTAAAAATATGACCGCTTGAAATAACAAAACCTCTATTTTGGGCCAAAAGAAAGTAAACTGGTATATGTTCGAATATCTGTTTGGCTTCCAAATTTTTTTTATATTAACCGAAACTGTTTAACCATTAATTTGGTTGCGCCAAATAAACTTTGTGTGATTCAATAACGTTTGCTCTCTGTGCGGGTGTGCGAAGTATTTACCTCTGGCTGAGAGTGATGTAGGGAATGTCGGATGAGCGCAGAGCTAACGACACACGTGAAACTAAGATATTTTTTTACGGGCCTGTTACTGAATCACAACTTAAAATCACAGTGCATCTGCTAATCAAGCAGAAATAATTTATCTGAGAATTTTTCTCTCCGTGTGTGGAAGTATTCCTGTAGACGTCTGATAAACACAGGTCAGTGTAGCGGCTACAGAGCTCGCCTCCAAACCAGTCTAAACCAGGTTGGATTCCTGGTGGGGTCGCTTCCAAATTTTCGCACGTGGGAATCGTACCGGACGATACTGCCGGTCGACGGGTTTTCTCTGGGATTTCCCGTCCCCTCCCCCCTAACATTGCATTCTTGTATTGCTACACATCCGCATCGCTTCACCCTCGTCGGCTCTCAAGACGTTGTTGTTCAGAGCCGCCCAAAGCTCTACACTTCAATTCTGATGAGCACTTGTGATACACTGGCATTATACACTGAAGAGTAAAAAATACTGGTATTGGCGTGCGTATGCAAATAACAGAGATATGGACCAATCAGAGTAACGCGATGTGGTCGGCAGTGCCTATATAAGATAACAAGCGTCTGGCAAAGTTGCTAGATCGGTTACTGCAGCTACAATGGCAGGTTATCAAGATTTAAGTGAGTTTGAACGTGGTGTTATAGTCGGCGCACGAGATATGGGGCATAGCATCTCCGAGGTAGCGATTAAATATGGATTTTCGCATACGACCATTTCACGAGTGTATCGTGAATATCGGGAATCAGGTAAAACATCAAATCTTCGACATCACTGCGGCCGGAAAAAAGATCGGGAACGAACGGGACAAACGACGACTGACGAGAATCATTAAACGTGACAGACGTGAAATTGGCGCAGATTTAAATGCCTCCTGCATACCTTCAGACATTAGTCGAGTCCATGCCACGTCGTCTTGCGGCACTTCTGCGTGCTCGCGGGGGCCCTGCACGATATTAGGCAGGTGTACCAGTTTTTTTGGCTCTTCAGTGTATTAGTGCAAATTTATTTCCAAAGGCAAAGAAAAGTTTAGCGTTGCTTGAGAGTGTGTGATACACTGCAATGTGTTGGAGGTGATGACTGGCGTTATTTGCATGTGACGATCTTCAAGGCGGTTCCAAATGTAGTGTTTGTAACTGGTGGGAAATAGAACAGAGTGCTGCGTAGATGAATATCAAGTTTACACAATTGACGATAACTGGTTTGCCATGACTGTCTAACTACGCACTCTAGCCGCAATTAAGTTTTCATGGACTAGATTCGAGATGATTAACGAGACACCTTGCGAAGAAAGGCTTTATTAAATCAAGTTAACTACACGTACACGTTTTATTAAATAATGTCCACTAAACGTATAGATTTGTAATTAGAGTACCGATTATTTTGAATTGTTGGTAATTAAGAACGTCGGTTGGCAAAAAATAAATGTGTTTTATATTCATCCCAAACAGCAATCAACTTGAATGTGATTTCAAGCAAATGGAAGGAAAAATAGATTACGTTGTTTTTGCATTATCATTTATCAAAACTAGATTTTACAGGTTTTGAACACACGAATAGTAANAAAAATAGATTACGTTGTTTTTGCATTATCATTTATCAAAACTAGATTTTACAGGTTTTGAACACACGAATAGTACAAATCAACTCAGATGCTCAAATGACATATTCTGGACGGTAAATATTATATTTGTGTCACAAAATATCAATGTAATAAAAAATTATTTGTTTTTTAATGTTTATACGTGACGAAATTTCTTCACAATTTTCATTCTTGCCTATTCATTTTTTTTTCTTGAGAAATAACATTAGCTAGGCGTACCATTGCAAACCCCACATGTTCGTATGGCTTCGAGAGGTGAAAATAAGATATATTCAGTTTCGCCCCGTACTTCATATGACATAATACGTGATTCTTCTTCTTCACGACCAAAAAAAGGCTGTACGCTTGGTGGTTGGTGATGATGACGCAAACCACTCGTAACTACAGACCTGGAAAATTAGCGTCTTCATTTCGGGACTATCTATTATTTTGCAACATATATCTAATCTGAAGGTATCTACGAACCAGGTAATTGCAGATCCTTCTAGAACTTTCAAGTTACGAGTATTTTAAAAACTATATTATATTATCGTGTTAAGTGCGAGGCCCGAAATAAAGGATATCGGAGGGAGAGAGTAACGCAGACGTAAACTAGCGCGGCATTGTCTAGACAAAAGGGTAGGGCGGGACTGTTCCACTAACTTTCAGTTAAACAAACTTAAAATTTATTTTAAAATTATTTCTGAAAGGAATTTATTTATAAAAACGGAAACAATGTTTAATAAGCTCTACAAAAACATCCCTACAAGTAAATGATACACAAAAAAACCTCTTAGGTAATAAGCTGCTACAGTAAAACAGGACAAGTGGTGAAAACCGTAAGATTTGTGGTGAAGGGGGAGGAGGGGGAGGTTAATGAAATTGAAACGTCCTACTGTTGGACGGGAATATCACTTTTCATTTAATAACAGCTTTCCCCTAAATAAGAAAGGCTACTTTTAAAGTTGTAGAGCAAGAAACGTTGTAGAATAAATTAACTGCAATGTATTAAGCTAAAACAATAAATTATTGACAAATTAATTTAAATAATAAATATAATTTATATCATATCGGAAACATCGTAGCTACGTTAGTACTAATCTTTAGCCTACAAAAAAAAAGTAAATGTTAAATTGTTAATTGATACATTAGATGTGTTTCTGAAGGCTTCGTGGTCATCAAGAAAACGCCTAGGTATTCTGCGCTATCGTAATGAATACTAAGAAACTTGTATGAAGAAGAATGAATTTATTTGTTCGATATCAAATCATATTAATTGAAAGTTTCTACTATCATTAATTTATTTTAAAGATTTTTAGGGCTATTCCACTCATAAAATTGCTCTTAATGTTTACATGCGCTTTTCATGTGTAATTTTTTTTTGTATTACATACTCTCTCTTAGTGAAAACACACTTAAAACTTCTGACATGTAGTTCAATAATATATTTTTTTTAAGAATGTTTTTTATAAACACTCAAGACAGCAGATAACACGTAGTGTGTTTTCGTCTAGGTTTATTCGTGACTGAGTCTTGCGCTGCCATAGATTTTTTACGCTTAACGGTAGTTTCGTTTTCTTTTTTAGAATCATCTACATATTTCGAGTCTTCGATTCGCTTTAGTTTACACGTAAATTTTTAAGAGGTAAAATTTTTGGGAATATATTTTTAAGGCCCGTCTTCTTCCTACAGATTTGTCTATAAACTCAGAGGTTTAAGCGCATTTGTATCCAGAGCTGTGTGGTGACAGACATTCTGATGTTTTGTGACCTGCAGCTACCAACTTCTTAAAAGAAGACACTGCATCCTTTAAGGTCAAAAGAATTATTAAGTGCCTCCAAATGCTTATTTATCTGGTAAAGACACTTACGAGTTCCCATTTAAACATTATGCCATACCGGTTTAGTTTGCTTTAACATTTTACATAATTATAACATCGCACCATCTGAAAAAAATATGTATTAAATTGACCTGAGTATTAACCGTATTAACATTAATTGAGTGTGGGCCTAATAGCTCCAAATGTGTGCATAAATACAAAAAAAAATTTAATTCACTAATTAACCAGTGTCACTTTACCCAAGTGGTTTAAGAGACAGTTCTATGGAACGAGGCATAACAAGGGCTTCGTGCAATACTTGGAACTAAATGAATGCCACATTAAGATAAAAAAAAAAGTACAGCCATTATTGTAGGTAAACTGCCACTGCCACGAAATCGCTTTGGCTAGTTCACCACACGACCACTATTCTCAGACATTCAGCATTTGTACGACAGGTTACGTGCCAGAATTTCTACAAGTGAGTCCGTTCGGGGTGGGTTCACTACTTTTTAAGGTGTCTGTTGTGCGTGTTTTTTTCAACTTTATTAATGTCTCACAGACTTGATGTTTTTATCAGTATCACAAACCGCCTCCTTTCTTTGTACAGATTTTGGGGCAAATACGTGTATTCCTACGGGATGTTCTTAAATGCGTCCCCAGAAGTGAATGTGTATTTAAAATGTCCTGAAAAAAAAAAATCTCTCATAAACACATGTTTTCTCCTTTAAAAAAACGAAAATTATGAGGATATAAAAATTGGAATATAGAAATGCTCCAACGTACAGTTGTATTATACAAAACANAAAAATAGATTACGTTGTTTTTGCATTATCATTTATCAAAACTAGATTTTACAGGTTTTGAACACACGAATAGTAAAAATCAACTCAGATGCTCAAATGACATATTCTGGACGGTAAATATTATATTTGTGTCACAAAATATCAATGTAATAAAAAATTATTTGTTTTTTAATGTTTATACGTGACGAAATTTCTTCACAATTTTCATTCTTGCCTATTCATATTTTTTTTCTTGAGAAATAACATTAGCTAGGCGTACACTTTCAAACCCCACATGTTCGTATGGCTTCGAGAGGTGAAAATAAGATATATTCAGGTTCGCCCCGTACTTCATATGACATAATCCGTGATTCTTCTTCTTCACGACCAAAAAAGGCTGTACGCTTGGTGGTCGGTGACGATGACATAAACCACTCGTAACTACAGACCTGGAAAATTTGCGTCTTAATTTCGGGACAATCTATAATTTTCAGCATATATCTAATCTGAAGGAATCTACGAACCAGGTAATTGCAGATCCTTCCAGTACTTTCAAGTTACGAGTATTTTAAAAACCATATTATACTATTGTGTTAAGTGCGAGGCCCGAAATAAAGGATATCGGAGGGAGAGAGTAACGCAGACGTAAACTGGACCAAACGAGCGCGGCATTGTCTAGACAAAAGGATAGGGCGGGACTGTTCCACTAACTTTCAATTAAACAAACTTAGAATTTATTTTAAAATTATTTCTGAAAGAAATGTATTTATAAAAAAGGAAACAGTGTTTAATAAGCTCTACAAAAACATCCTTACAAGTAAATGATACACAAAAAAACCTCTTAGGTAATAAGCTGCTACAGTAAAATAGGACAAGTGGTGAAAACCGTAGGATTTGATGTGAAGGGGGTGGAGGGGGAGGTTAATGAGATTGAAACGTCATACTGTTGGATGGCAATATCACTTTTCATTTAATAACTGCATTCCCCTAAATAAGAAAGGCTACTTTTAAAGTTGTAGAGCAAGAAACGTTGAAGAATAAATTAACTGCAATGTATTAAGCTAAAACAATAAATTATTAACAAATTAATTTAAATAATAAATATAATTTATATCATTTCGGAAACATCGTAGCTACGTTAGTACTAATCTTTAGCCTACAAAAAAAAAGTAAATGTTAAATTGTTAATTGATANTCGGAAACATCGTAGCTACGTTAGTACTAATCTTTAGCCTACAAAAAAAAAGTAAATGTTAAATTGTTAATTGATACATTAGATGTGTTTCTGAAGGCTTCGTGGTCATCAAGAAAACGCCTAGGTATTCTGCGCTATCGTAATGAATACTAAGAAACTTGTATGAAGAAGAATGAATTTATTTGTTCGATATCAAATCATATTAATTGAAAGTTTCTACTATCATTAATTTATTTTAAAGATTTTTAGGGCTATTCCACTCATAAAATTGCTCTTAATGTTTACATGCGCTTTTCATGTGTAATTTTTTTNTTAAAGATTTTTAGGGCTATTCCACTCATAAAATTGCTCTTAATGTTTACATGCGCTTTTCATGTGTAATTTTTTTATGTATTACATACTCTCTCTTAGTGAAAACACACTTAAAACTTCTGACATGTAGTTCAATAATATATTTTTTTTAAGAATGTTTTTTATAAACACTCAAGACAGCAGATAACACGTAGTGTGTTTTCGTCTAGGTTTATTCGTGACTGAGTCTTGCGCTGCCATAGATTTTTTACGCTTAACGGTAGTTTCGTTTTCTTTTTTAGAATCATCTACATATTTCGAGTCTTCGATTCGCTTTAGTTTACACGTAGATTTTTAAGAGGTAAAATTTTTGGGAATATATTTTTAAGGTCCGTCTTCTTCCTACAGATTTGTCTATAAACTCAGAGGTTTAAGCGCATTTGTATCCAGAGCTGTGTGGTGGCAGACATTCTGATGTTTTGTGACCTGCAGCTACCAACTTCTTAAAAGAAGACACTGCATCCTTTAAGGTCAAAAGAATTATTAAGTGCCTCCAAATGCTTATTTATCTGGTAAAGACACTTACGAGTTCCCATTTAAACATTATGCCATACCGGTTTATTTTACTTTAACATTTTACATAATTATAACATCGCACCATCTGAAAAAAATATGTATTAAATTGACCTGAGTATTAACCGTATTAACATTAATTGAGTGTGGGCCTAATAGCTCCAAATGTGTGCATAAATACAAAAAAAAATTTAATTCACTAATTAACCAGTGTCACTTTACCCAAGTGGTTTAAGAGACAGTTCTATGGAACGAGGCATAACAAGGGCTTCGTGCAATACTTGGAACTAAATGAATGCCACATTAAGATAAAAAAAAAAGTACAGCCATTATTGTAGGTAAACTGCCACTGCCACGAAATCGCTTTGGCTAGTTCACCACACGACCACTATTCTCAGACATTCAGCATTTGTACGACAGGTTACGTGCCAGAATTTCTACAAGTGAGTCCGTTCGGGGTGGATACACTACTTTTTAAGGTGTCTGTTGTGCGTGTTTTTTTCAACTTCATTAATGTCTCACAGACTTGATGTTTTCATCAGTATCACAAACCGCCTCCTTTCTTTGTACAGATTTTGGGGCAAATACGTGTATTCCTACGGGATGTTCTTAAATGCGTCCCCAGAAGTGAATGTGTATTTAAAATGTCCTGAAAAAAAAAAATCTCTCATAAACACATGTTTTCTCCTTTAAAAAAAACGAAAATTATGAGGATATAAAAATTGGAATATAGAAATGCTCCAACGTACAGTTGTATTATACAAAACAATAATAATAAGAGTTCGGAAAATTTTGCATATTTAAGAAGAAGTCAACTGCTCATTGGTTGTTTGCTATCTTAGAGGGAAGCTATGATTGGCCTGCGTTTTGTCGCACGTTTGTTGTTGACTCGGAGTCTGGGGCAAATGTTACAGTGACACAAAAGCACGAGGGATCGGGTATAGCTTAAGCCCAAATGAAGCCACGCACTTTTCAGGCCTCTAATAAACGTCACTCGTAACAGGTGCACATAGAGCAGAGTCACAGAACAGGTCAGTGTACAGAGGTAAATGGCTAGAAGGTTTCTCTGAAGTGGTCGTACGCAATCCCCGATATGCTGCTGGGTGACTGTGGGACCGACCATGCGTGCAGTGAAACGTTCCTCATTGGTTAAGCTAGCGAGAAGGTTTCCAGTCGCTGATTGGTGGACGGCATTGCCTCATGTCGCTGGCCAGTGACGTCAAGTTACTGGAGTGTGCGCAGGAGATTGCGGTGTAAGCTGCTGCCTCCCCGTTATCACTAAAGAGAGGCACAAACGAGACCCACAGTTGTAGCGGCAACGATACGCACAGTTGAAGGATTCCTAAACCACGAGACTACACCCAGCTCCAATATACTAATACTGCAAGTTATTGCGGTTTTTAAATAGTTATTTAGCCAACTGCTGCATTCCTTAAACTGCTACAATGGCACATCGCGCATTACAAGGGACATCCTATTTTCGGGAAAATAATTTTACGCGCGCTACTCTTCAATGTCTTACGTAGACGCCTGTATGTTCCATTAGTTTGCTGCGTCTTAGTGATAAGACTTGGTAGTACTTTACTGGACCAGTCAGAGTTACGTTGCTCAGGCACTGAACGTCTCACGTTCGCGTGCAGGCAACTTTGACGCCTAATGCTGCAATCACGAAAGTGAATTTGAGTTAACGCTTTTTTACATGCATCTGGACAGGAACTATATTCTCGAAAATCGGGTTACCCTCCACACATTAACCGCCAGCCCCGAGGCTGATGTAAAGAAACACGTCGACGTAACTGCCGCGGTACTTAAGCTGGCGAGAAAACGGCGTGAGCGGATGATTATCCCCGAGGTTTAAAAAAAAACGTGTTACAAGCTTGTTGCGTTGCGAAAACTACTCGACTGCAGGGGAGGCTTAAAAAAATAACAATTAACAGGAGCCGAGGCAAATGCTGAACCCCAGGGAGGTACTTACGGGCGTCGGAAAGTCTAGTGCACATTAATTTATCATAATACATAGTTTTTCGTTGTCGCATGTGAAATAACAATATGAAAATTGTGTGGCAACAGAAAAAAAATACCCTTTCAAAAACGAATGTAACCAATTACACAAATTTTATATTTATATATTTTTCGTACAAAACAAAAAATTTAACAAAAATTATTTTTTAGTCTAAAACTTGAATTAATTTTTTATGTTATTAGAACGTCATAAATAATATTTCTTGGAAATTTGTCACGTGGTTCTGCGCGAATTTCAATCCCAACTTCTAGTATATAATTTAACATCAAAATATCCAAAAGTTAAACACTTCTTGCAGGTGAGCCAAGTGTCGGAATCGAAATAAATTGCTTAATGCTACTCCCCTGACTTTATTAAACATTTCAGCCGAAAAAAAACTGTGTGTTGGGATACATTTTTGAAATTTTTGCGACTCGAGATTTTCAGTTAGAATTCTCACATGTACGTTTAAAAACATAATAAAAACATGACAAACATTATTATTTTTAATAATTTGGTATTTCTTATTTAGTTACCGCCTATTTCGTGCCACGAAACCATAAAATATGCTCACAATCTAGAATAAAAAAGTCTGTTCTTGAACAACGTTAAGAGGTCGTCTCTCCCAGTGGCGCCTATTCGGGAGACCTCGGAGAGCACGAGAGACCGGTTTGCCCAGAAACGAAATATGCTGTTAAGTCAGTTTCCGCACGCCACACGCAGAGCAGGCCTGTGACCTCAGCTTGCAACGCCGTCAACGTTGCACTGGGAGGTGATCTGCGGCATAGACTAAAGACGAGGTAGGCCGCTTATTCGTCTTCTGCGCACGTCCCCAACATCGACATAGACCAGTCATACACAACTGTTAGAGACACGTGGTCAACAGTGATCGAAGTGGTTGTTTATATCTTAATTTATAGACAAGCACTATTATTTGAATTAAATACTTTCGCCAATTTGAATTTAATCAAACTGCATTACAAATTGGTTAGATGAAGTATGCATACATCTCAAAGTATTTGTTTACAAATCAGTTTTTTAAACTAAAATCCAATCCATAATGTTTTCGCTAGACGTGTTGCCAGAAAAGCAGTTCAATGTCGTGACATGGAGATTGGCTGTGCGCAGCCAGCGAGATCGGTCNTTAGTCTACGATCTCGCTGGCTGCGCACAGCCAATCTCCGTGCCCCAACATTGAACTGCTTTTCTGCCATTGCGTCTAGCGAAAACGGCGTGGATTGGATTTGAGGATAGAACACTGAATAGTAAACAAGTGCTCTGAGACATTCGTACACTTCTGTGATTGTTCTGTAGACAGCTCAGCTATGTGTGAACTACATCATTCAGTCTGTGACGAAAGTAGCGAGTGACTAATATTTTGACAGTAAAGATTTTCGTCATTCTTCATTATCTCTTGATACAAATTTGATTCTTAAACTTATGGGAAATTTGTGACAAATATCACGAACGCAAATCCCTTCATTTTGGTACATCCTACAGAGTTCTTTTTTCTCATTACTCCAGGTGTTGCGGCACTTAGTTCGACACAGCACTTGATACGTTGTCTCAAACAACGATCTGCAGTCTTTGTGTTCGGTTATAAATGCTGTTCACGATATCTCCACACTTTTTCCAACCAACCTTGTGAAAAATCGCCCTATGTAAGAGGTTTTTTTTTTTGTTTCCTAAATATGTCATGTACCGTAAGCGTTTTATGCTTCTGTTAACATAAAAGTATCTTATTTTTGGTTAGTTTGCTCATATTTCATTTGTAAACTAGCTTACCCGGCCAAGCGTTGCTGTGGCATAAAAGATTTTGATTCTATTAATTTCTGTGAAATTAATTGAAAGAAGTGTATATATAAGTACATGTATATTTGTAAAAAAACATTGTGAACAACAAACTGAAATGTTTAAACAGACAGCTGTCAACAAAGGCGCTTCCTGACGCGAAAGCATGGTAAAAATGANAATTTGTCACGTGGTTCTGCGCGAATTTCAATCCCAACTTCTAGTATATAATTTAACGTCAAAATATCCAAAAGTTAAACACTTCTTGCAGGTGAGCCAAGTGTCGGAATCGAAAGAAATTGCTTAATGCTACTCCCCTGACTTTATTAAACATTCCAGCCGAAAAAAAACCGTGTGTTGGGATACATTTTTGAAATTTTTGCGACTCGAGATTTTCAGTTAGAATTCTCACATGTACGTTTAAAAACATAATAAAAACATGACAAACATTATTATTTTTAATAATTTGGTATTTCTTATTTAGTTACCGCCTATTTCGTGCCACGAAACCATAAAATATGCTCACAATCTAGAATAAAAAAGTCTGTTCTTGAACAACGTTAAGAGGTCGTCTCTCCCAGCGGCGCCTATTCGGGAGACCTCGGAGAGCACGAGAGACCGGTTTGCCCAGAAACGAAATATGCTGTTAAGTCAGTTTCCGCACGCCACACGCAGAGCAGGCCTGTGACCTCAGCTTGCAACGCCGTCAACGTTGCACTGGGAGGTGATCTGCGGCATAGACTAAAGACGAGGTAGGCCGCTTATTCGCCTTCTGCGCACGTCCCCAACATCGACCTAGACCAGTCATACACAACTGTCAGAGACACGTGGTCAACAGTGATCGAAGTGGTTGTTTATATCTTAATTTTTAATTGACAAGCACTGTTATTTGAATTAAATACTTTTACCAATTTGAATTTAATCAAACTGCATTACAAATTGGTCAGATGAAGTATACATACCTACATCTCAAAGTATTTGTTTACAGATCAGTTTTCTAACCTAGAATCCAATCCATAACGTCTTCGCTAGACGTGTTGCCAGAAAATCAGTTCAATGTCGTGACATGGAGATTGGTTGTGCGCAGCCATCGAGATCGGTCCACCTCATCTTTAGTCTACGACCTCGCTGGCTGCGCACAACCAATCTCCGTGTCCCAACATTGAACTGCTTTTCTGCCATTACGTCTAGCAAAAACGACGTGGATTATATTTGAGGATAGAACACTGAATAGAAAACAAGTGCTCTGAGTCATTCGTACACTTCACGCGTGCTTGGCAATTCGATTTTTAGAAGCCGTCAACTTTTTAAACCACTACTGTTTCAAAACGAGCAGATAAGAGCAGCGCTTGTTTACAGTTACGGCAAGTAGAGTGGGTGAAATAATAATACATGTCACGATGCGGAACATGATATGCCCTGACACATACTGAAAACCTTAAAGAACCTTTTCCCTTTTCACATTTTCGGTATATTGCCTTTATCGTCCCCTTAAACCGCCACTGTATTCACAAAGCCTATATGTAATTGCACGGAAATATGCTTACCTGATGTTAAATGCATCATGTTAAGTCACAACTTGTTGTTACAGCCGCACACGACGCTATCATCAACGACTGCCCAGGTAGAGAGCTTCTCCCTCACTGACCTGTGTATACTCAAGTTCTGACGCGTGCTGTGACGTCAGCTGCATTACTATGACCTTGTGACTATTACAAACGTCTGGTTCAGAGATTTGTCGATCGTTTGAATATAATATATCGTCACTTTAGTAATATTCTTTTTATTTCTTCAAGAATACTGCGATTTAGTATGTTGTGTGAAATTTTTACAATATGCGACCTAAACTGTGATTAAAGACAAAAGGGATAAGATAATTTTAAATATGTGTACACAATTAGCAAAAAGATAAATATCAAGTTCAGTATTCACCTTAAGAAATTACGCAAATATTGAATTGCGCCTAGTGCCATCGGTTGTCGAGAAGGAAATCTACGAAACTAATGATTCATTCGGATACCGCAGACAAAAATCGAAAATTCGATTATACTGCAAGAATCGAATGTTCGAATTGTTTTCATTCTATTTTGCGATCTTCCCAGCCCACAGCTGGCAGACTTGCCGTAAGCATTCGATAATCTGTCGTTCACGATGAGTAGGATCACCTGCTTTTTCGCGAAAGGATATACGCGCAGGGAATATCCTCAAATTCTAGAAGAAAAATGTTGGTTTTTAACAGCCTTCAATTCTCCACTTGCACACCTGAAACACAGAGTAAATGAGTCAAATAGAGACGAAATGGCATGGTGGTTCGTTTGATCAAAGCGAACTCGATTCGTCATTGGCTGTGCGAAGCTAAGGAAACGTCATGAGACTGGCTGTATTGCACGTTATGGAATATTCCCTATAGGTCTGGTTGCCGCCTGGCGTAGGGAGATCCCCGAGAAAACCCGCCAACCAGCGGCATCTTCCGGCGCGATTACCACGTGCGAAAAATCCGACAGCAGGTTCTCCTAGGTGGGAGGCGAGTAATCTGACCACTACACCACCGCAGCCCCTGGGCTGCCATCTGGTAAGATGATCTCCAGGAGCTGATTGGTAAATGACGTTCCGCCATATTGCTGATCGGCGATAGAATTATGCTGGCATGTTCGGATGGAGTTCGCAGTACACGCCACCATTTCACATCTGCATCCTTCAATACTCTGTGCCTTAAACTTTACTTTGGTTATTGGCCGCGGACCTTGGTTGAGGAAAAATTGTCTCGCCTGTCTGGACCAATCAGAAATAGTCTACCCCGATACTGATCTTAGACAACTAAGACGCGTGGTAACGCAAATAATCGAATCATGAAAGTTGATGTGAGTTAAAGTGTTTTGTAATAAAACTGGTCGTTAAAGCTTTCCGTAAGCAAAAAAAAAAAAAACAGTTGTACCTAACAATGAGAGTTTATTAAAAGAACAATTTAAAAAAATAATGAAGAATGATATGGGTGGTTGTAGTAACAAAATTTCTGTACTCAATTTCTTTTAGGCAATTAACGTAGTGACAGAAATCATAATGTTGATAGCACCTTATAAGAACACCTATTCTGCATGAAAAGTTCCCACGAAATTTTCCCGCGGCTTAGTCCGCGTGGAACTCGTGTTTTCGTTTCAATATTTTTTTTTTTAATAGCAAGTATGTCTTTAATATAGAATACATATTCCAAAAAATAAAGTGGGCTGAAATGCAAGTCCAAAAATAAGAGAACTGATGCTGTTAATTTTAGAGTTGTTATTAGTAATCGGCCGTGTCAACATGCAGTTGAGGCTTTTTACAATACTTCTTTGTAAACAGTGTTCTTGACAATTTTTGAAGTTGGCGCCAAAACAACCAGGCTGGGGGGGAGAGCTTACACGCGAGCTAGCCACGTGAAACTGGCCGCGGGAGAAACAGTCCTGTCTCGAGTCAGCTCCTGCGAACTTGAGAGTTTGCCCCTGCGGCTTATTTACCGTCAACCCGCATCACACCTAGAGAGGGAACTGCAGTCTCTTGAATTCAAAAGGGAGGTCATGGGGAATCACTGAAATTCGTGGCAGAAACCCTTAAACTAGTCAAATACTTAAAATAGCTTTGACTTGCAGCTTAGTGCTATTACAGAGTTTCGGTGGCTTCAAATGACCGTCTAATATTTTTCCTCCGTACGAACTTTAAAACCCCCATTTGACCCCTTTATGGGTTGAATTTGGAAAAAAAAAAAAATACCTCGTTAGTCGCTGTCTTCATTACATAATGAATTTTACCTCCAAATTTCACGTTTCTAGAATTATTGGTTGAGTCTGTGCGTTGATATGCTGGTCAGGCACTTTTTCCTTGTATATACATAGATAGACAATGTTCACTCTTCCTCCACCCCGTTATTGACTTTCGCCTTAGTATGAAGGTTTTTTTTCTCATTCAGCTTGGCCAATCAGAATACCGCTGCTCTGATGTTGGACATCTGCGATTGTTCTGTAGACTGCTCAACTATGTGTGAACTATATCATTCAGTCTGTGACGAAAGTAGCGAGTGACTAATATTTTGGCATTGAAGATTTTCGTAATTCTTCATTATATCTTGATACAAATTTTATTTTTAAACTTATGGGAAATTTGTAACAGATATCACGAACGCAAATCCCTTCATTTTGGTACACTCTGTAGAGTTCTCTCTACTCATTGTTCCAGATGTTGCAAACCAGTAATTTTTTTGATGCGCGCGGCACTCAGTTAGACACAGCACTTGCTACGTTGCCTCAAACAACGATCTGCAGTCTTTGAGTTTGGTTATAAATGCTGTTCGCGATATCTCCACACTTTTCGAACCAAACTTGCGAAAAATCACCTTATGTATGACATAAAAGTGTCTTATTTTCGGTTAGTTTGCTTATGTTTCATTTGTAAAATAGCTTACCCGGTCACGCGTTGCTGTGGCATAAAAGATTTTGGTTCTATTCATTTCTGTTAAATTAATTGAAAGAAGTGTATATATATATGTGTGTGTGTGTGTGTGTGTAAAAAAACATCGTGAACAACAAACTGAAATGTTCAAACATGGATAATACCAGGAATAAAACAGGTGTGTTGGTGATGCCAAGCATGAAATCGTTCTCGTGCAAAATCTGATCAGACTGAGTGCGCACGAATGCGGTTCGTTATCCCTCTGTCGTGATTTTCTAGACTTGATCGAGCTTCGTCTGCACGGGGGCAGAGGAGTGGCCTGAATGTTGAACTTCAGCAGGACTTCAGGAAAGTTGGAAGTAATAATGAATGGACTGACTACAGTAATATGAACTGTTCACGACGTAGAGCGTTAGCGAAGCTTAAGAATCAAATACCCACAGGAAGGATCATTGAGCATTTATCCCCGCAGTGTGCATACCGTACCGGCCAAAAATGTATTACCCTGTGTCTAAATGAGTTTAAACCCTTTCACGAACCACTTTGTTTTAGCAAACTCAAATTTACCTAGCACTTGGGAGAAAATAATACAAGGTTTTCGCAAGTAATGCTAAAAAAAAAGAACTGTGTCATTTTATATTTGAAGTACTGTAATTACGAAAGAAAACATTTTATATGGCATGTTCTGAGGCGTGAATAAATACTTTTTTTTTTGTTACTTTGGTGAATATTCTCACAGTGGCCTTTAAAAGGTGCAGGTTTTAGACAGCCTCAACGTGGACGCACCATGTGGCGCCTAGATCAGACATGATCTATACTTGTCATGTTGGTGAGTTCAGCTCTGAGGAGGAAGTTTCGTGTTTCCTAATGTCACCAGGTCATTTACAAAAAAATAACAAAATCTTGTTGCGGCGTGTCCAGGAGTTACAACCACCATATTATACCATTTCCGAACTCACTAAAAACTTATACTATATCATTAGTGATAATAATTTACCGGATGTACATATTTATTTCCTTTACACGTTGTGAATATATTTTAAGATATGTAAATTATTATTTTGTATTATCATACTAGACTGTGGACTAACACCACAAGCAGTGAATTATAGAGGCTATTAAGTCTGAATGTTTAATCGATCGGAGATTTTTTGCTCCTTATATTTTTTTGTTCGTTCTCGTCTACTTTCCTTGCTTGCTGTTACCGCACGAGTGCATGAGGCCTGGCGCAAAGCGACGTCAGTTCAACTCGCCTAGGACGAGAGACATGCTTCAAGACAACTCACGTAACGCAAATGCTTTTCCAGTAATATAATTGCGATGTAATGAAGATCCCGCAATCGCCATCTCTCCTCGACTCTAGGCCGCCCAATCTTCAGTACTCTAGCCCGACTACTGAGTATTTAGCAACACGGCAACGTATTTTACTCGCTTCCTGAAGGTCGCAGGTTCGATTCCGGCATCTTGTACCGCAGGTGGTTCTTCAAGCGTTCCCGAAGCCAAACAAATGCCGATGCGAATTCTTAAGAGTGTCCATGTGTCTAATTGTTATTTTATATTATGATAATATCATATACTTTTTTTTAAGTGATATCAATATTTTTTATGAAAACGCCAAATTAAGTAAAACATAATTTTCGAGTTTAAGATTTTGGCCTAAAATTTTGCACCATACAAATTTTAAAATGTTTTTTAAGCACGTAATTTGATTCGAACCAAAGTGTTTCTCTAAGTTATCCATGCATGCATATTAACTTTCGTATATTTGCTAAGAAATTAATCAGGTTCTTAGCCAATTTCGAAACTGTTTCAAGTGGAAATTCTATGTTAGCGGCTTGGCACGTGGGAAATTTAAAATACCGTGTATCGGTTGAAATCTTCAATTACAGTTTTGGAAGTTTACGGAGATGTTTTCTACGGCGTAGTAATTCTAATGTTAGTCACCGAGGGTCTGCAGATATTCTGCTGAAGATCGATCGGGATTCGAACTAAGCACGTTTCCGCCCAAGCACTATGCCCCACCAACCTTAGCTGAAGNGGCGTAGTAATTCTAATGTTAGTCACCGAGGGTCTGCAGATATTCTGCTGAAGATCGATCGGGATTCGAACTAAGCACGTTTCCGCCCAAGCACTATGCCCCACCAACCTTAGCTAAAGTGGCATTTAATTAAAGCGGAATGTTTTTAAATTCACACATTAAAAATACTGTACGACGTGCGTAAATGAATATTTCAAGTTTTACGTCTTTAATTTTTAGTTTCCGTTGAACTTGTTTTATTAGTTTATTACACCACTTTTAAGAATAAACTTTTATCATCCTAATTGTCAAAAGAATTACAATCAAACTCTCGAGCTTAAATTTCGAACGAAGGCAGTAAAATGAGTGGTCAGAGTAACAAATATATACAGTTGATTCAAGTAAATATTGTGTTAAAAGTCTAATGATTTGTTTGGCACAACGCTGAGGTTTTGTATATTTTTTTAGCGTGTATTTCGTTAACTTCGTTGCTTTTCAAGTTTTGGTTACTCAACACAATAATTTGTTAGGAAAATAAATACACATTACGCCCTATACAAACATTTTGCTGAATGGAACAAACCTTTCTCTCAGTGAACATGTTGCGTTATGGTGTAAGGGGCAATCTCGGGTGATTCTCAGGGGCCGCGGTGGTTTAGTAGTCAGACTACTCACCTCCCACCTAGGCGAACCGTGTTCGATTCCCGGCGGAGTCGCTTCCGGATTTTCGCACATGGGAATGGTGCCAGGTGACGCCGTTGGTCGGCGGGTTTTCTCGGGGATCTCCCGTTTCCCTCCACCGCTCGCAATCCAGTGCTGTTCCATACCCACCTCGTTTCACCCTCATCGGCTCTCAAGACGTCGATGTTAAGAGCGGCCCAAATCTCTCCACTTCACTTCAATGATTCTCGGTATTCCGTAATGGATGATCAGGGGAGTGCTGGCGAAACAGNAATCGGTTCGTGCGTTCTGGAGTTATAGCGTCAGGAAGGAAAACCCGACTTATTTTTATATAGTAGATATCATTTGTAATCACTATGGATAATACCAGGAATAAAACAGGTGTGTTGGTGATGCCTAGCATGAAATCGTTCTCGTGCAAAATCTGATCAAACTGAGTGCGCACGAATGCGGTTCGTTATCCCTCTGTCGGGATTTTCTAGACTTGGTCGAGCTTCGTCTGCACGGGGGCAGAGGAGTGGCCTGAATTTTGAACTTCAGCAGGACTTCAGGAAAGTTGGAAGTGATAATGAATTGACTGACTACAGTAATATGAACTGTTCATGACGTAGAGCGTTAGCGAAGCTTAAGAATCAAATGCCCACAGGAAGGATCATTGATCATTTATCCCCGCAGTGTGCATACCGTACCGGCCAAAAATTTATTACCCTGTGTCTAAATGAGTTTAAACCCTTTCACGTACCACTTTGTTTTAGCAAACTCAGATTTTCCTAGCACTTGGGAGAAAATAATACAAGGTTTTCGCAAGTAATGCTAAAAAAAAAAAAAGAACTGTGTCATTTTATATTTGAAGTACTGTAATTACGAAAGAAAACATTTTATATGGCATGTTCTAAGGCGTGAATAAATACTTTTTTTTTTTGTTACTTTGGTGAATATTCTCACAGTGGCCTTTGAAAGGTGCAGGTTTTAGACAGCCTCAACGTGGACGCGCCATGTGGCGCCTAGATCAGACATGATCTACAATTGTCATGTTGGTGAGTTCAGCTCTGAGGAGGAAGTTTCGTGTTTCCTAATGTCACCAGGTCATTTACAAGAAAATAACAAAATCTTGTTGCGGCGTGTCCAGGAGTTACAACCACCATATTATACCATTTCCGAACTCACTAAAAACTTATACTATATCATTAGTGATAATAATTTACCGGATGTACATATTTATTTCCTTTACACGTTGTGAATATATTTTAAGATATGCAAATTATTATTTTGTATTATCATACTAGACTGTGGACTAACACCACAAGCAGTGAATTATAGAGGCTATTAAGTCTGAATGTTTAATCGATCGGAGATTTTTCTCTCCTTATATTTTTTTGTTCGTTCTCGTCTACTTTCCTTGCTTGCTGTTACAGCACGAGTACATGAGGCCTGGCGCAAAGCGACGTCAGTTCAACTCGCCTGGGACGAGAGACATGCTTCAAGACAACTCACCTAACGCAAATGCTTTTCCAGTAATATAATTGCGATGTAATGAAGATCCCGAAATCGCCATCTCTCCTCGACCCTAGGCCGCCCAATCTTCAGTACTCTAGCCCGACTACTGAGTATTTAGCAACGCGGCAACGTATTTTACTCGCTTCCTGAAGGTCGTAGGTTCGATTCCAGCATCTTGTACCGCAGGTGGTTCTTCAAGTGTTCCTGAAGCCAAACAAATGCCGATGAGAATTCTTAAGAGTGTTCATGTGTCTAATTGTTATTTTATATTATGATAATATCATATACTTTTTTAAAGTGATATCAGTATTTTTTATGAAAACGCCAAATTAAGTAAAACATAATTTTCGAGTTTAAGATTTTGGCCTAAAATTTTGCACCATACAAATTTTAAAATGTTTTTTAAGCACGTAATTTGATTCGAACCAAAGTGTTTCTCTAAGTTATCCATGCATGCATATTAACTTTCGTATATTTGCTAAGAAATTAATCAGGTTCTTAGCCAATTTCGAAACTGTTTCAAGTGGAAATTCTATGTTAGCGGCTTGGAACGTGGGGAATTTAAAATACCGTGTATCGGTTGAAATCTTCAATTACAGTTTTAGAAGTTTACGGAGATGTTTTCTATGGCGTAGTAATTCTAATGTTAGTCACCGAGGGTCTGCAGATATTCTGCTGAAGATCGATCGGGATTCGAACTAAGCACGTTTCCGCCCAAGCACTATGCCCCACCAACCTTAGCTAAAGTGGCATTTAATTAAAGCGGAATGTTTTTAAATTCACACATTAAAAATACTGTACGACGTGCGTAAATGAATATTTCAAGTTTTACGTCTTTACTTTTTAGTTTCCCGTTGAACTTGTTTTATTAGTTTATTACACCACTTTTAAGAATAAACTTTTACCATCCTAATTGTGAAAAGAATTACAATCAAACTCTCGAGCTTAAATTTCGAACGAAGGCAGTAAAATGAGTGGTCAGAGTAACAAATATATGCAGTTGATTCAAGTGAATATTTTGTTAAAAGTCTAATGATTTGTTTGGCACAACGCTGAGGTTTTGTATATTTTTTTAGCGTGTATTTCGTTAACTTCGTTGCTTTTCAAGTTTTATTTACCTCAACAAAATAACTTGTTGAGGTAAATAAATACACATTACGCCCTATACCCACATTTTGCTGAATGGAACAAACCTTTCTCTCAGTGAACATGTTGCGTTATGGTGTAAGGGGCAATCTCGGGTGATTCTCAGGGGCCGCGGTGGTTTAGTGGTCAGACTACTCACCTCCCACCTAGGCGAACCGTGTTCGATTCCCGGCGGAGTCGCTCCCGGATTTTCGCACATGGGAATGATGCCATGTGACGCCGCTGGACGGCGGGTTTTCTCGGGGATATCCCGTTTACCCCGCCGCTCACAATCCAGTGCTGTTCCATACCCACCTCGTTTCATCCCCTCATCGGCTCTCAAGACGTCGATGTTAAGAGCCGCCCAAATCTCTCCACTTCACTTCAATGATTCTCGGTATTCCGTAATGGATGATCAGGGGAGTGCTGGCGAAACAGNGCCCAAATCTCTCCACTTCACTTCAATGATTCTCGGTATTCCGTAATGGATGATCAGGGGAGTGCTGGCGAAACAGAGAGATTCTGCCGCCTAGTGTGTTACCCATCATGGAGTGGCTCCAACGGATAATTTTCCACAAGGGTAATACCCGCCCAACCACAGCAAGGGTTTCTCAGGACTGCCTTCGGGCTGTCGGCATCCTTCGTTGTTCAGCCCGGTCTCAAAACACGTCACCTAAAAAAAATTATTTTGACAGCAGTCTAGACGTCTCAGTCCCTTATATTCTCTGACCACGATCATTCGTTCATTGGCTGAGCCGTGGTGCGAGTATATTTTACTGTTATCGCCACAACTGCTGGCGTGTGAAATTACAGCCTGATGCCGTGATAAAAACACTATTCCCGATATCATTAGTTGCGAGTCTGTCAATACGCGCCCAATATTTATGTAACAGTTAGTACACAGCCGGGCCGTCACTATTTGCACCTGCCTCCGGCCAGGCCGTGCCGGTGGTCGAAACGCATGGCTTCTAGGGAGGCAGGTGGACCGCCCGCACTTGTGACACGTACAGTATTATTCAACTTGGTCGCACGCGGTAGGACATCTTCTTTCCTCCTCTCTATTACTGGCTAAAGAGTCGAACAGGACGTATCAACGCCACAACGGTCAGATCACAACACGAACGCTGCAGTATCGTGGCCAAAGTCTAGCTT